>ML824942.1:129717-172724 GCA_009831015.1 Picea engelmannii
GTTTCGGCATCTTTAGCTTCTATGTTCTAACACTTGTGCGTGCTCCATAACCAACCGATTGTCATCAATGACAACCTTAACCTTCTGCGTTAGCTTCTGTGTTCCAGCTCTGTTCCAACACTGTGTTTCAGCATCTGTGTTTGTATTTGTGTTGCAGCAGTTCGCATTTGTGTTGCCGCATCTGTTCTTCTTAAACAATCGATTGCCATCAATGACAACCTTGATCATCTGCGTCATCTTTGCTGTAGCCATATTTCCAACATTGATGTCAAAGGGGGAGAGAAAAACAAAGGCATGGAAGAGAAGAGGCATGAAGACAAGGGGATCCAACACATGAAGATAGGGGGAGCCAACATAAGCATGAGTGTTTCCAATTGTTGTATCTAAGTGTTTCCATCAATGCCAAAGGGGGGGATTGTTGAAAGATTAATTAATTATTGCAGATTAATTATCATAATTAATTATTGCAAGGATAATTAATTATTGATATTGGTTGGCATTGATGTCAACTCTTGAGCAAAGTTGCATGTCCAAGTAAAATGGAAGTAAATAAAAGATAATTAATTATTGCAGGGATAATTAATTATTGCATGAATAATTAATTATTGGAGGTATAATTAATTATTATAGGGAAAAGTAAAGTGGGAGTAAATAGAATATAGCAGGTTGCAAGTGAGTTGCATGGTTCATGGAAGTTGCATGTCATTAAGAAATTTTTCTTTATAAGATAGAGAAGATTTCATTTCTGTGTATTCACTTCTGAGAATACAGGCTAGAGATTTGAGGCAGTGAGTCGAATCCAGAGAAGTCAAGTGAAATAAGAAGTTTGCAGGAGTCGAGAGTAAGGTGAAGGGGTTTCATACAGGAATTCCTTGAGTATATCTGTGACTTTCAGGAGGAAAAGCACATACATTCGCGACTTGTACTAAAGGAAAGTGAGGATACCCATAGGAAGATAGTACACACAGTCGCAAACCTGAGACGAAAAATCCAAGAAGATTAGGGATATGGAACTCAGCTCAGCTTCAGGGTAAAGGTGTGTCTTCCTGAGTGTGTTAGAGAGTTATTTTGAAGAATTTAGGAACATGTGTGTCTCAGTGAGTTATGAGCACTTGATTTGAAGAACTCTTTTGTGGATTTTGGTATGAGGTGTGTGTGTGGTTGCAGTCTTGATGAAATAGGGATATCAGTAGCAGCAATAGAGGTATCAGGAATAGCAACAACAATAGGTTATCAGTTACTACAAGAGATATAGTGATCGGGTTGTCTACAGTTATATTTCAAGGCAGTTGGATGGGGAAAGGAAAGGGGGTTGTAACCTCCTTTCGGTTGGAGCCAGAAAATTAGGGAGTTGGAGCTTCCTTCGGGTTGCAACCTGTAAGTAGGGGGTTGGAGCCTCCTTCTATTTGTAGCTAGAGAAATAGGAAGTTGGTGCTTCCAATGAATGTACTCTTTGACAAATAAGAAAAGCATTCTATGTTTTTTTCCCGCATTGGGTTTCCACGTAAACATTCAGTGTATTGTGTTTATGTGTTGTTTATGCATTGATTTATGGTATTGATTCTATTTTGAATGTTGATTGAATGTCATTGAATATTTATATTGTGGTTAAAGAAAGAAAATCACTAATATTTATTCACCCCCCCCTCCCCCGCCTCTCAGTATTCCAACACAATTTGCAAAAATCCCTTTGGAGTGGAAACAAGTGCAAGTGGATATGTTATGGGAGTGGTATCGATGCAAGGATGTAATACAATATGATATCATTCTTAAATTTTATGTGGTATAGTATTGATCTATCCTACATACAATAAAGAACTCTATGCTCTAATTCAAGCTATTAAGAAATGGAAGAACTATCTAATGGGAAAGGAGACCATCATTGATACTAAACACCAATCACTACAATATTTGTAGGCCCAAAGTAATATTCAACAAACCTGACACTACAAATGGGAAAGAATTTTACAATAAATTATAAGAAGAGTAGTCCTAGCTCCCAGCAATGGCGCCAAAAATTGCCCACATTACTTCCTTCATCATTAATCTTTTTTTTCATGACTTCACTACACTATTAAAATTCCCTTATTTAGTTCAACCACCAATGGTATGTAGGGATCACTTGGATATTTATTTGTCTTGTGTATCCTCCATGGTATTTCATGTGCTAGGTATTCATCCTTACCAATGCCATGTTAATAAAACAATGTTCTATGCTACAATGGTGGGTGGATCAAAAAGTAGCATTTCCTCCTCCACCAACAACATTTTAACTCAAGTAGGAATCTTATTTACTAGTCTTCCTTGGGGTCATTTCATAAAACGTTCGTCATCATTTGAGTAAGATTGACACAAGTCTACCATAAACTTCACAATGTTTCCCTCTAGGGTACCCTTAACCTAGAAGTCTACTTCTCTCTAGATAGAAGGTGATTGTCATGTTATAATGTTATCATATTTTGGGCATTCCAAGAAATTTTCTTTTCTTCTCTCCACAAGCACCTAAGATCTTCTACAATCTTTCACAACCATTCATTCAAACTCATTGGAAACTTAAACCAAAAAATCCCATATATCTAATAAAAAAGAAACTCATCCTTAAACATTTCAATGTCCCATCTTATCTATGAAGCTTGTTGGTTTGCAAAGAAGTTGATCTATGCATCAAACCACTCTTGGACTTGTTCCTTCTTGAGCCTCTTCTTCATATTACTAAAACCCAACACTTATCATGATGGTTCCTCAACCTTGGAACCATTTATTGGATCAAAATGGGTCTATTATGGTGTCCAACAAAATGTTGTAGTCTAGCATTGACATATCAATTATTGAAACAAGGAAAGTCTTACCCAAGAATATGCATTGTCTTGTTGGCAAGTAAAAGGAAGGGGGGACAATTGTAACCGACATTACATTTCAATTATATAACCATAACCAAAGTATGAAACAATATACTGAAATCATATCTCATTCATAGCCATATGTGACTAAATAAAAAGGAAATATACACCATTAATGTACACAACAACTTTAAAATAGACATGACATGGGGCTTATCTCCATTAAACTTAATAACCAAAAGATACATGATGGTAGTTGCATAAATGATCCATAAACCATATCCAAAAAGCAATACATTATAATACATTATGAACACAACCTTTATTAAAGTATCCATCCCTTTTACAACCACCTCATATAGATTTATAAAAAAAATCCCTAAGTCACAAAGGATAAGTTAAATCCTAGAATGACTAGTTATTATAAGCCATTATTATCCATCACTTGATCAATAATCCCTACATGCAATCATGTAGCAACATTATATCCTAAAAATTGGAGATTGCATCTCAAGAATTCATTGTTTGGTCATTTCCAACCACCTTTCTTTCTTTGTCCTCATCTTCCAGTTGTCATGAACCTCAAAATGGTGGTCAACCTTGATCTCATGCATTTTGAGTTAGTGCCACCTTATCTTGCCATTAAAACAAAGGGGCCAACAAGTGGGCCCATTTCTGCAATCCCTCCACTAAAACAATGGCTTAGTCTTTCCAATTTTCCCTTGCATTTTTTGGGTCCTAAATCTTTGATCTCATTGAAAATGCTTTAGCGGATTTCCTTTTTTCTCCTCGAAAACCAAGGATAAGCTATCATGACCTATGCCAAGTTGTGTTTAGAAGAGGATTTCCCTAATGCATATTTGAGAATATCTTTGATTGAGGTAATAGGCGAGGTTTGGAAACAAAATTTGAATATAAGGTATCCTTCAAATGCAAAGCATGTTTTAAGTATGGTCACTTAACGGCTTCATGCCAAACACAAAAGTGGGTTCAAGAAAACCCTCCAATCATTTGAGAACGATTCAAGCAAAATCATAAACCTTTATGATCAAAGGATGTGAAAAAACACCATTACTTAATAAAAATCACAAATTTCTCCATGTAAAAAACACTTAAAAAACACTTAATAACTAATAAAGAGAGTAGTTAACCCTAACCAAATCAGAGTAAATCCCTAAGAAAAATTAGACATCATTCCAAATATTAGGAAAAGACAAAAACAAAAACAAAGATCCACTCAACAACTCAAGAAAGGGTCTTCTTATTACATAATAATAAAGTTGAGATAAGTAAGAACTACATTTGTTTATCTTGTTGTATACTTCCACCAAGAGAATTTGGGATATTAAAATGGGCCCTCTCAATACATGATGATAAAGCTCACATAAGTGAGAACGTATAAATTTCAGATAAGTTTGAACTACAATTGTTTGTCATGATGTGTACTTTCACCAATTACATTTAGATTATATAAAATATAATCTTTTCTTTTGATTTATCATGATGTGTACTTTCACCAATTACATTTGGATTATATAAAATATAATCTTTTCTTTTTGTGTACTTTCACCAATTACATTTGGATTATATAAAATATAATCTTTTCTTTTGATTTATCATTATGTGTACTTTCACCAATTACATTTGGATTATATAAAATATAATCTTTTCTTTTGATTTATTAAAAAAAGAAAAGGAATAGACTTTGTTTAAAATAAAGATAATTTTGTCTTGGTAATGGTCTATGATCAAATGACGTATCTTTCACAATAAAAGAAAAGATCTTTGTGAAATCAGGAAGGGCCAGGACAAAGGTCTTTGTGAAATCAGGAAGGGCCAGGACTGGAGTGGTGCACATGGCCATCTTCAAGGTTTGCAAATACTGAGCAGCAGTTGGAGTCTAAGCGAAAGAATTCTTTTTAAGGAGTGTGGTGAGAGGTGTTGCGATCTTTCCATAATTCTTAACAAACTTGCGATAATAACCTATTAAGCCCATAAATCCTCACAAGATTTTGAGAGTATTTTGGTGAGGCCAGTCTTGCATAGCTTCAATCTTTTTAGGATCCACCCTGATGTCGTTCTTGCCAACAAGATGAACCAAGTACTTGACTTCTGAGGCACCAAAACCATATTTACATTGTTTCGGGAAAAGTTAGTGTTGAGAGAGTAGATGGAGAACACGTTCCACATGAGCAAGATGGTATGTCTAGGTTTTTCTATAAGTGAGGATATCATCAAAGAAAATTAAGACAAAATGATGGAGAAAAGGGAGAAGATATGATTCATGAGGCTTTGGAAGGTGGAGGGGGAATTACACAAGCCAAAGGGCATGACCAAAAATTCATAGTGTCCCTCATGAGTTCTAAAGGTAGTCTTAGTAATGTCTGCCTTTTTCATACGGATTTGGTGGTAGCCAGAATGAAGATCAAGTTTAGTAAAGAATTGGGTGCCACTCAATTCATCCAAGAGGTCATCAATGAAAGGAATGGGAAATTTGTCTTTAATGGTGAGTTTGTTGAGGGCACGGAAGTCAGGACACATGCGCCAAGAAACTTATTTCTTGAGGACCATGACCACTGGAGAAGAGTAGGGGCTCGTACTAGGGTGGATAATGCCTTTGTTAAGAAGTTCTTGAGCCATTTTCTCAATTTCATTTTTTTGGAAAAAGGGGTGACGATAGGGATGGATATTGAGAGGGAGGTTTCCTGGGATAAGGGGAATGGAATGATCATGAACACCATGGGAAGGCAGGAGTCCCTGGGGATTTGAAAATACCACTTGATGTTTAGAGTTGATGGATTGGAGGTCTTGCAGCACAGAGGGTGTCTCAGTTGACTGTATGGCATGGAGTTGGGAAAAAACACTAGAATGACCTTTTTTGAGCAGATTTTCCAGGCGATGGGAACTAATGATCTCTGGTGAACCGACGGTGATGCCTTGGAACTTATATTGTTGACCCTCTTGGTCGAATTGCATGGTTAATTCCTTGAAATCCATGAGAATGGGACCCAAATTCCTTATCCAGTCTGCACCCAACACAATGTCACAACCGATCATGTCGATAGAAAACATATGAGATTTCAGGTGGTAGTCACTAATTTGGAGACGCACATTTTCACAATGACCTCCACATTTCATGGAGCCTCCAATGGCAATCATGATTTGTAAATTATTAACTGCATGGATATAGAAATGAGTTTATTGGGCAATGCGGTGATGAATAAAATTATGGGTGATGCCACTATCAACCAGAATGATGACCTTCCTATGCTTGATGTAACCAATTAGCTTGAGGGTTTGGGGAGCAGAAAAACTAGTGAGAGCATTTAGGGAAATGACCGGTTCTACTTCAGGAGGGTCTAAGGGAGGGGTTATGTCCATGGTTTTAGGTGACTCAGACACAAGGGGAGTTTCAACATCCTCTTCTGAAACATCCTCCGAGATGGCCATAAAAAGATTTTGTTCCTTACACTTGTGGCCCGGAAAATATTTGTCATCACAATTATAACAAAGGCGTTTGATTTGGCATTCATCCATTTCATCCCTCATCAATTTTTGGATCTTTAGTGGAGCATAGGGAGTAGTGGGATTTATTGGTTTAGTGCAAGGAATAAAGGAGGGTTTCCAGTTTTGAGAAGATACAACTTGTTGTGATTATTTATCTCTTTTAATAGCCTCCACCCAAATCTGAGGCCAAGCCATGATGACATGGGAATGAATATCATCCTTGAGGCCACTGATAAAACATTCTCAAAAAAAGGCATCAGACATGCCCTCTGTCCGAAAATCCAAGCGCTCAAAAGCAGCTATAAAGTCTTCCACTGTTCCGGATTGTTTCAACTTTGTCAAACGTCCTAAATGGTTGGTATCATTGTCAAAGCATTCATAAATCTCTACTACAAAGTGTGTCCAAGAAATATACCCTTGACAAGAATTTTTTCTCCATTGCCACCATTGCCAACGTTCTTGATCTAGACAGAGAACACCATACCAGAGTTTGGCCAAGTCATTTGTAATGTCCTATAAAGAGAAATAATGTTGCATTTGGGTTACCCAACCAGTGGGATCCGAGACATCAAATTTGGCCAGATCCACCCACGGAAGACGTAGGTCACATTGAAAGTGATGGGGCTAAGAATTATGGGAATGAGAGGAAATTTCAGCTTCGGTATGTGGAGGTGGGTCAGATAAAGGGTTATCTGCAGGGATATGCAGCTTGGTGCAGATCATCGAAACGACAGATTCAAGTTGGGTAGTCATGTCTTGTTTGAGTTCCTCTATTGAGGCGGCTATGGAGGAATGCATGGCTGTATTGATGGCAGAAAAATTGGCACTGAGTTGTTTCACTTCTTGTTGGGTCTCTGTGAAATTAGATTGCAAGGTATTGAGGCAAGCTTCCAAGTCTTTTCTACGGGTATGGGCCATGATGACGAGGGAACCGAAATGGGGTGGGTGGGGTCAAATGTTTTTATAAAAAATGATATGTATGAATGTGATAAGGGAGAAGAGATAAATCCAATGGAACGGGTCTCAAATAATGGTGCAAAAATTTCCAGACTCGTTTTTGGTTTTATTTTTTTATTTTTTTTTACACCTGCGGAGTTATACTCTGGTCTGAAGAATATTGTAGTGATGAAATGCCAAAATGATTAACCAAGAATAAATGTGTAGTGATTTGGAAACCCAAACACAGTTGCATGGCAATAGATCTTGTTTTTTTTTTGCTTTGTTCTATCCCCAAGGGTTAGGTATTCAAGGGTTCTACAGACAAGGGTTTTCCCTGTGCTATATCTCTCTGATATAAGTGCAGGGTCCAACAGTAGTACTCATCCCAATATCTCAGGGAACTAAATAAGGAGGCTGGATTGTGCCCTTAGTCGTACTACCCGACCCAAGTAATAGAGAGTATCTTCATGAGTGTTGTTCTCGGTGGCACTATAGCAGTCAGGAGACCGAATGGTTTATCTAAAGAGGGATTCAAGAAATCTAGGTCGATCCGTACACAGGTGTTGTTTGATGCACTACCACTCGAAGGGGTACCAACAGGGGTTACAAGGGTGGCCAACATATGTGTGCTTAAGAACCACTTGTATTTCCTGCGTGTATGAATCCCTCAACCGCAGATTTATGCGCATAACGACAAATCTATGTGGCTTAAAGATGTCGGAATACGTCTCTACCCTGAAAAAAATTAACCCACAATTTTCTACCAAGGAAAGTTCTATGATACCACTTGTAATATTCCAGATATAAAAAGTATGCAGAACAGAAATAAAATGCTAGAAATGGAAGATGAACAACAATATAACCAGAATAACACCACAATAATACTGAAATGATAATAGAATAACACTAGAAAGAGCACTTTGATTACTGAGAGCAATGTTCACCGGCCTCTTCGAGGGGGCAACCTCCAGTCGAGCAGAGCTCTATTACAATAATATCCAAGCTAGGGTTCTCATACCCTCGACTCCTCTTTATACTAAATATGTCTATCAATAGAACCATCTAGAGGAAGATCCTTCTAGAAGTGAAAGCTTCTATTAGGTCTTCTTACATTCGACTTATTCTACTTTATTGCAAGGCCTTATTAATATTGGCCTCTATTACATCATAATACATTGTTATACCTATGTGAGAGGTTAGGTCCCTAACATTTTCCTTCTCAAAACCCCAGGTCACCGGGGACGCCTCCCATGGGCCTACCACCCTAAACAGGAAGAGTTATCGCATTGAGGTGACAGTGGTGGGATAGTCTCAGTAACGCCAATTTTCCTTCTCCATCTTTTACCATAACTACAAACTGCGCGATAACATGTCCAAGGGATTATTTACTTCTATCCCCTTTACGCTCCTTATTATCTTCCTTACCTTATCACGTGACCCATGTTGGAGCCAGGTTCTCTAGTAATTTGGCCTTTGGGATTGCAACCTTTGCAATCCTTTTATTCTTCTGGAGTTGTTACCTTTCAGAGTGGTTACATATCATGTTGGCTAATCCAATGGCTAGCATTACTCATGAAGTTCTCATATGGACAGTATGGTCTAATCCTTGCACATTCGTTGAAATTTGTCTTTTAAATGATTGACAACTCTAACTTAATATTCAGTTGAGGTGGATGGTTTTCATATACTCCAGACCTTCGGAGATTCCTGAATCTCGGACTCCGGGTTACTAGAACTTTGAACTAGTTCAATTCCTCCGGAGGTTTACCTACCGAATAAGTCATAAAATTACAATGACCACTTGCTTTAGGTTAACACCTCATTCTTACTCTATTCGTCCAGTATGTTTGATCAATGGTCAATAATTCTCCTGAATTAGATCAACAATTAATGTTACTTCTTGATTCTGGCCTTCGAAGATTAGCTGATAACAGAAGCTTGGATATCCCTGAATTTAGTCATCTCGGAGTGACGTGGATTTATGATGTCACTCAAGATGATGTGGACCCTAATTCTATGTGTCACATGTCACCTTGATTCATGATTCTCGAGGTCCATATCTGCCACATCGACCTTTAAATTTGTTACCACATGCATGTGTCATCTTTGTCTCCTGCCACATGTCTCCCTCATAGATCATGGCTTTTCACTTTGTGGCTTCGGTACTTCGTGGCTCCGGGAGTTTTTCACTTTTATATCAACCTTCAATCATCACCGAAGTGTCAAATATTGTTTTCCATCATTTATATTTCCTTGTCTTGATCTGACGACCTATGTTATCTTTCGTTTTATCCTTCCACTACTTCATCCAACGGTCAAGAATGGTCCCAAAATGGATCAACAATTAGAATTACTTTCAGACTTCGTGATTTCAAGGCTTACCATATCCTTCCACTTTATGTCGATCAATGTTCAGCAGGATTTCCCAACTCTTCCTTTGATCCGACGGTCAATGGGAGTTCGTGACTTCGAGGCTTTGGCCTTTGGGTATTCCTACATGATTTAGACTTCTTTTTTCCATAGTGGTCATTGTCATAGTTGACCACCATTGGACTCACCTATCCTCATCCAATGGTCACCATGCATTTCCTATATTTGATGGCCCTCATTCACTTCAGGACTTCGGGGATCCAGCCTTTGGGTATTCTTGGTTTTTCAGAACTTCTTATCGCCGGAGTGGTCAACGTCGAAGTTTACCACATTATTTCCTTTAGTACGATTTGACGGTTCAACATTTCCATTCTATATTGATGGTCAACATTTAATTTTAGATTAAATCTTGATCTAACAGTTGAGAACTCATTCGAAGCTACTTCCTAATCGACAGTTGGCGTTTATTTCATGACTTTGAGATTTCATGGATTCTTCCTTGTCTCCAATAATCACCGAAGTGGCTAAGTAGAGAAGTGTCGAAACTTATGCTATCCTTCCACTTGGTTTCAATAAACGATTGATATTTTGACCAACTGTAACATTTTTTCCTCATAGTTATGAGGGTGCTCAGTGCTCTTGTTTCTGATCTGTTCATCGCTATTTCTCTTGAGCTTTTAATAATTGTTTGTGCATTCTTTTATGCACTGATATTTAGTCGCTAACCCTCCTCAGATCTTAATTCCTTGTGCTTCGTTACTTTGTACGTGGATTCTCTGCATGCTACTTTTCATGAGATTTAGGAACATAAGATCATTGTCAGTCCTATCATGATCAACAATGATAAAAAATTGCTTCTTCCCCAAGGTTATCTTCCTTTTTTTCTGATTACTATATATGTTTGACTCATGTTTCCATCAATGACAACACACAATCAATAATTCCAACACTTATCCCCTTTAGCCCCCTCTCTCGTGGAATCATATCCCCTTATAACTCTTTTCCTTGTTCGTCTTGTAGCCAGGAATTTATTTTATTATTTGCAATGTTCAAAGTATTACATCTCCTAGGAACTCCAACCTATTTTAATTATTCAGACACTCTACCTTTTTGTCAAATAAACAAAATACATTATTAATATGGGGAATCAAAACTGAGGTATTATAGTACACCTAGATAATATATTTATTTTATCTCTATCTGGGAAGAGAATATATCACATCTCATGTAGGTCTTAGAGACCCTTGAAAAGCATCAATTGCTTGCAAACCTCAAGAAATGTGAATTTCCGTAGTATTCCTTTGTGTACTTCGGGTATGTGATTGGCAGAGAAGAACTCAAGATTGATATTGTGAATATGGAGGTCATCATCATGTATCCAACTCCTACCAATGCCACTAAATTTAAGAGATTCCTATGGGTATCATAGTAACTTCAAAATTTTGTATTGTGCTTTTCAATTGTGGTTGCACCACTCCATGCCATAATGGATAGAGACAAGAGTTTTCAATGGTAAAATAATGGGTGGAATTCTATCAAAGGATAAAATGAAGGATTATTGAATAACTATCTCTCACATTGTCCAATTTGCAAAATCACTTTAGAGTGGAAACAAATGCAAGTGGATATGTTATGGGAGTGGTATTGATGCAAGGATGTAATACAATATGCTATCATTCTTAAATTATATGTGGTAGAGTATTGAGCTATCCTACATACAATAAGGAACTCTATGCTCTAATTCAAGCTATTAAGAAATGGAAGAACTATATAATGGGAAAGGAGCCTATCATTGATATTAATCACCAACCACTACAATATTTGTAGGCCCAAATTAATCTTCAACAAACCCACCACTACAAGTGGGAAATCATTTTACAATAATTTATAAGAAGGGTATTCCTAGGTCTCGGCAACGGTGCCAAAAGTTTCTCACATTACTTCATCACTAATATATTTTTCATGACTTCAATACACTATTAAATTTCCCTTATTTAGTTCAACTACCAATGGTTTGTAGGGCTCACTTAGCTCTTTCTTTGGATTGTGTATCCTCCATGGTATATTTGCTAGGTATTGATCCTTGCCAATTCCATGCTAATAAAACAAGTTTCTATGCTACCATGGTGGGTGGATCAAAAAGTAGCATTTCATCCTCCACCAACAACATTTTAACCCAAGTAGGAATCTTATTTACTAGTCTTCCTTAGGGTCATTTCATAAAATGTTCATCATCATTTGAGTAATATTGATACAACTCTACCATAAACTTCACAATGTATCCCTCTAGGGTACCCTTAACCTAGAAGTCTACTTCTCTAGCTAGAAGGTGATTGTCGTGTTATAATGCAATCATATTTTGGGAATTCCAAGTAATTTTATTTCCTTCTCTCCACAAGTACCTAAGATATTCTACAATACTTCACAACCATTCATGCAAACTCATTGGAAACTTAACCCAAAAAATCACATATATCTAATAAAAAAGAAACATATCCTTAAACATTTCAATGTCCCATCTTATCTATGAAGCTTCTTGGCTTGCAAAGAAGTTGATCCATGCATCAAACCGCTCTTGGAATTGTTCCTTCTTGAGCCTCTTCTTAATATTACTAAAACCCAACACTTATCATGATGGTGTCTCAACATTGGAACCATTTATTGGCTCAAAATGGGTCTATGATGGTGTCGAGTAAAAATTTGTAGTCTAGCATCGACATATCAATTGTTGAAACAGGGAAATTCTCACCCAAGTACGTGCATCGTCTTGTTTGCAAGTAAAAGAAAGAGGGGACAATTGTGACTGACATTTATATTCCATTCATATAACCATAACCAAAGTATGAAACAATATACTAAAATCATATCTCATTCACAACCATATGTGACTAAATAAAAAGGAAATATACACCATTAATGTACACAACAACTTTAGAAATAGACATGACATGGGGCATATCTCCATTAAACTTAATAACCAAAAGATGCATCATGGTAGTTGCATAAACAATCCATAAACCATATCCAACAAGTAATAAATTATAAGACATTGCGAACACAACCTTTATTAAAGTATCCAACCCTTTTTCCAACCTCCTCATACAAATTTATAAAAAAAATCCCTAAGGCACAAAGGCTAAGTTAAAACCTAGAATGACTAGTTATTATTAGACATCATTATCCATCACTTGATCAATAATCCCTACATGAAATACTGTAACAACATTCTATCCTAAAAATTGGAGATTGCATCTCAAGAATTGATTGTTTGGTCATTTCCAACCACTTTTATTTTGTTTTCCTCATCTTCCAGTTGTCATGAATCTCAAAATGGTGGTGAACCTCGATCTCATGCATTTTGAGTTGGTGCCACCTCATCTTTCCATTAAAACGAAGGGACCAACAAGTGATCCCATTTCTGCAATCCCTCCACTAAAACAAAGGCTTAGTCTTTCCAATTTTCCCTATCATTTTTTGGGTCCTAAATATTTGATCTCATTGGAAATGCTTTAGGGAATTTCCTTTTTTCTCCTCAAAAACCAAGGATAAGATATCATGACCTATGCCAAGTTCTGTTTAGAAGAGGATTTCCCTAATGCATACTTGAGGACATCTTTGATTGAGGTAATAGACGAGGCTTGGAAACAAAATTTGGATATAAGGTATCCTTCAAATGCAAAGCATGCTTTGAGTATGGTCACTTGGCGGCTTCATGCCAAAAACAAAAGTGGGTTCAATAAATCCCTCCAATCATTTGAGAAGGATTCAAGCAAAATCATAAACCTCTATAGTGAAAGGGTGTCGAAAAACACCATTAACTGATAAAATATAACAAATTTCTCCATGTCAAAAATTCATAATAACTAATAAAGAGTTGATAACCCTAAGAAATTCAAAGTAGATCCCCTAAGAAAAATAAAACATCAATCCAAATATTCAAAAAAAAATATCATATCCACTCAACAACTCAAGAAAGGGCCTTCTTATTACATAATGATAAAGTTGAGATAAGTAAGAACTATATTTGTTTATCTTGTTCTGTACTTCCACCAAAAACATTTGGGATATTAAAATGGGCCCTCTCAATACATGATGATAAAGCTCACATAAGTGAGAAATGTGGATAAAGTTCAGATAATTTAGAACTACAATTATTTATCATGTTGTATACTTTCACCAACTACAATTGGATTAAATAAAATATAATCTTTTATTTTAATTTATTAGAAAAGAAAAGGAATATACTTTTTTTTAAAATAAAGATAACTTTGGCTTGGTAATGACGTATGGTCAAATGATGCATCTTTCACAAAAGAAACAAGAAATGGAGTTTTTAATGGCCACTTATCGAGGATTAACTATAAAATTATAATGCCACAAGGATTCGATGTTTGGAAATCAGTAGTATATGGGTATACAATTGTTACACATCAAAATCACTCACTTCGACAATGTCTCATTATCATTGTCGCAGGTGTCACACTTTTTTTGCAAGTGTCATAAAATTTATATGCTTGCTTCACATGTGTCGTATCGCGGACGACATCATAAGAACACTTGGGATATCCTCTTAGGTTTGTTAGAATAAGAAAATATATCATTTGGCGAAGTTTAAAAGATTTTACTTTGAGGAATTACCATCTTAAAAAGTATTTTTGGAGATCAGTGCTCCCCTGTCCACTTGCAAGGAGTGCTAGCGCTCCTTGCTCTCTTAGCAGGGAGTGTTGCAATGCTCCTTGGCCCACTTTGAGGGAGCATCGATCTGTTGAGAAAATATTGGGGACAAATCCCCCTTATCTCTAAGGACAACTGAGAAATATCCGAATCAGTTTGGCTCGAATCCAAGTCCAAGTCTGGATATAAGGGGAGTTCCAAAACTAATGGAGCCATATCCTCAACTTCCCCCAAGAATATATAAGGTGGTTAAGCCTCTCAAAGCCTATATAAGAAGGCATTCTCATGGTGAAAGAAGGAGAAATAATCAGTGAAAAGTATTGTCATTTTGATCGTGGATTGTTCGAGCAAGGGGTTGGACAAGGAGAGCTTGGTGATGCTGCTACATCTGCATTTACATTTTGTAAGCACCTTGTTTTTGTTCTCATTAATACATGTGCTTATCTTGTTTCCTTCAAGTTGGTGTACATTTGCATGGACTTGTCTCTTTGGATAAATCTATATTTAAAATAATCATGGTAGAATAGGAAGTATGCTTTGTCTTCGTTGTTTATTGGATTGCAGGACTCGTTGAAGGACTTGGAGATCAAGCTCAACTTGGAATGAGTGAGGACAAACTTCATAAAAAGGTACTTGTACTTTCTTCCTCTTCTATGTTGACCAGTTTAGCTATGATTAAATGAATGTTAGTGTTCAAAGTTAGCACTTTTCTGTATTAGTCATAGGGGTCTAACATCCAAGAGGACATTCACCTGTCCGCAAGAGAATTTTCCTACAACAGAAATTGGTGACCTGGAAATCTACACCGCTGTATGGGAAGTCCTCAATGACGATCAAATGACGTCTCAAACAAGCAAAGAAGTCGGCCGTGAACTTAAATTCCTAGTCGGTTCCCAACCTTGGAGATAAACTCGTCCACCTTTCTATGCGTGGTTCAGTCACCGGCCATCAATGCGATCTGTGGCTGCATCTGAAGTATCTGTTCTAGAAAGAACGAAACCAAAAAGGAACCATACCCAAATTGTTTTTTATTCCCAGTCCTGCATTTTGTAATTTGATCCTTCACATTGTGAAGGAAAGCTGCACTCCAGTTGAACAACCTTGGCTCCATGCATTGTAGAGCATAAGCCATTTGAGATTTTGAAGCCAAATGCGCATTGGTGCTACCTACCAAATTGGTTATGGAAAACAAGATGGATCGTAGTGTCAAGTCTCTGACATCTTTAATCATGATTTGTCTTCCAACCAATTGTGACCCCTGGACACAATGATTTTCCACATATACCTCAACAGGCAAAGGAGTTGCCCATTGTCCGGGAAAAATGATAGGAGCCCCTCTCTTCGAGAGGCTAGTCAGAAAGTATACGTCCTCTAGCTCGATTTGGAGTGTTTGTGGCCCAATCTGAAACGCTTGTTCGACGTCATCCCACAACCCAATCATATACTCAAGTAGAAATACTTCCTTCTTCATCTTTTGCAATTTAAAGTACTTGAGGAGGCCACAATTCCTCAATGTGGCCCTTGTTTGTGGGTTTTGCAGCGCAACCATGTCGTCGAGCTCGTGCTCGCGCTCTTTCCACTCAATCATGGTTTTTATCAATGAAAACTGCAAGAACATTCAATTAAACTCCATTAATCATCTCATCATAGGATTTTTTGAGGTATTTTTAGCTTAAAAATAAATTTATTTTTTCATTTTGCATCGACATTCCCTTAAATGAATCTACAGGGTGCTAGCGCTCCCCTGGAGTACATACTAGGGCGTCGAAAACAAGGTCAGTGCTCCCCTCAGCCCTTTGAGGGAACTCCGATGTGATTCGGTGCCTAGAGCTTCCTAAGGAACCTAGAATGAGACTAAAAACTAACTTAAATGAAATTCTAAATTGTACAAAATGATTAGAAAGAGTTGAAGACCAACCTGATTCGGACATAAGTGAAAATGGTGGGTCATAGCTCCAATGCCAACAACTTCAAAATCGCTCTTCGAATTCCAAATTAAAAATTCTAGAAGAGTTTTGCACAAATGAAATGGTAAATAGCATTTTTAGCCCTATTTCATTGATATAGAGTTCATTTTTGCTAACCTATAGTCTTTTTTGGGTTTTAAAATCTTTTTCAGAGATATCACTAATACCCTAGAATGCAGATTTGTCATCACTTGTAGGTTTCGAAGCAGTATTTTTTTGTTTAACCTTGTTGCACTAACGAGCACGGTCTTAGTTCCTTCTCACGCTCGAAAAAAAATGAGAACGTAACCGAGTAGACTTTTATCTCTTTTTTGGACTCATAAGGATATATGAAAAAGGAACCCCCTAGAGTCTCCTTTAAGCTCTTTTCAGAGTCTCTAAACATGAAAAGATTGTTGAGTGATCTTGCTTCCTTTCAAACTCATTAAAAGGTTTGAAAGGGTGTCTTTTGAGTGGTATTTTATCTCTTTTTCGGCCTCTCAAGACTAATATTACAAAAAAGGACAACCTTGGAGTTATCTTTAAGTTATTTTTAGACTCTCTAAACATGAAAAACCACCAAGTTTTCCTTCTCTGGACTCGTTAAAAATTACACATTGAAGGGCCCATATGGGACCGAACCCTTACTTCTTCCAGTTCGTTAAACAAAAAAAGAGGAACTTACTGAAGGTGAGTTATATCGAACATGTGTTATCCTCTTTGAGATCATAAAAATAAAAAGAGGTACTCATATATCTGGATGGGGGGGAAATTTGAAGGAAGCAAGCCAAGCCATATTTTGAAAACATCACAGATCACTCTTGCAGTCGCCCTTGAACACGACACATTGTCTTCACAAACATTTCAACCTGTTGAACCTCTACACTGAACCAATCCTCTGAGTTTCTTTACTCCTTTGGGTCACCCGACAAAAGTCACAGTATCCATTGCATCATGTTTTGGTCCATGTCGTGTTTCTGTTGTTCGTGCCTCAGTGTTCAAGGAAAGTATCTGCCTCGAGAGTCAACCATCTCAAATTTCTAGTTTCATTACCCATGTCAATCCATGCTCATTTGATTCATTTTCTTACATCTTTATGTCATTTTCGTGTCGTTGATGGGGGATACATCAAGTCCCTCCTTCGACGAGTCTTTTCTTGTCGACTTCAACACATTATCCAAGAATTAGACTTAGAAAACAATTAGTACCTTGGGACCTGCATGCCTCAATGGTAGGCCTCCTCGCTTCTAACAGTGGGTTTACATCATTGACCTCTGATCAGTTGATTCCATGAATTTTCGACTTCAACTCATCTATTCACATTCGCTGGATTGTACTAGGGTACCTTGGGATTCATTGACATTACTGATGATTTCCCTCGCACTTGTTAATGGTTTACCTCATTGACCAGTAATCAAGTGGTTTCTACCATGTTCGACATCAAAACATCTATTCACATGGTTAGATTTGTGCCACATCCGGATCGGTAAGAAGACCCTGGGTTGAGTGTTCACTATGATATCTACTTCACCCAGGCTACGAAAGGAGATCATTTGAGCACATTGATATATATATTGTCACATAGATCCACTTTGTATTGGTCTGTGGCTATGTTTTGTCATCTCGTAGATCCACTATGTAATTCTCATGGCTATGATCAATTCATGTCACGGAAGTATAGATCCACATTGTATATTTGGTGGCTATACCCCTAAGTCAATATGATTATGGATCCATAAAGTATTTGATGGTGGCCATACCTTAAAATTCCTTTATCACTCAAGCATAGGTATGCCCGCCTTGGGTTTGAAACATGTCATAACATTTGTTTGATGGTTGTTTGCAGCTTCTACCAGGTTCTCCAACTCCATACCCTTTATTCAAAAAGTATACAAAGTACTTCAATCATTAGCTTCCATCTTCTGACCTCACACTTTAGGGGGGAATTTGTTACACGTAAAAATTACTCACTTTGACAATGTCTCATTATCATTGTCACAAGTGTCGTAAAAGTTATATGTTCGCCTCACATGTGTCCCATCATGGATCACATCATAAGAACACTTGGGATATCGTCTTAAGTTTGTTAGAAGAAGAAAATATATCATTTGGCAAAGTTTACAAGCTTTTACTTTGAGGAATTACCATCTTAAAAAGTATTTTTGGAGATCAACGCTCCCCTGCCCACTTGCAAGGAAAGCTGGTGCTCCTTTCTCTCTTAGTAGGGAGCGTTGCAATTCTCTGTGGCCCACTTTGAGGGAGCGTCGATCTATTGAGAAAATCTTGGGGACAAATCCCCCTTATCTCTAAGGACAGCTGAGAAATATCCGAGTCAGTTTGGCTCGAATCCAAGTCCAAGGCTGGATATAAGGGGAGTTCCACAACTAATGGATCCATATCCTCAACTTCCCCCAAGAATATCTAAGGTGGTTAAGCCTCTCAAAGCCTATATAAGGAGGCATTCTCATTGTGAAAGGAGGAGAATAATCAGTGAAAAGTATTTTCATTTTGATCGTGGATCGTTCGAGCAAGGGGTTGGACAAGGAGAGCTTGGTGAGGCTGCTACATCTTCATCTACATTTTGTAAGCACCTTGTTTTGTTCTCATTAATACATGTGCTTGGCCTGTTTCCTTCAAGTTGGTGTACATTTGCATGGACTTGTCTCTTTGGATAAATCTATATTTAAACTAATCATGGTAGAATAGGAAGTATGCTTTGTCTTCATTGTTTATTGGATTGCAGGACTCGTTGAAGGACTTTGAGATCAAGCTCAACTTGGTTGAGCGAGGAAAAGATTCATAAAAAGGTACTTGTGCTTTCTTCCTCTTCTCTATTGACAAGTTTAGCTATGATTAAAGGAATGACATTGTTCAAAGTTAGCACTTTTCTGTCTTGGTCATAGGGGTCTAAGATCCAAAAGGACATTCACCTGTCCACAGGGGAATTTTCCTACAACAACAACACCATCCACTCCCCCAACCAACGAAAATGGAAAAAATATCAGCGAAAACAACTAAAAGGATAAAGGTATTATTCTGAGTAGTTTAGTTGATTCAGTTTTTGTCAAAGTTAGTCATTTTGATAGTGCAAAGGATCTTTGGGATAAACTCCAAAATATTTATGAAGGAGATGTCAAGGTAAAGGGAGCTAAGATTCAAATATTTAGAGCTAAGTTTGAACAATTGAAGATGAAAGAATATGAAGACATTGCATCCTACCTTCTGCGAGTTGACTAAGTAGTTAACACTATTAAAGGATTGGGAGTAGAATTTGATGACTCAGTGGTTGTTCAAAAGGTATTGAGATCTCTTCCTATGATATTTGATTCTAAAATATCAGCCCTAGAAGAAAGAGAATATCTCAATACATTGAACATGGATGAGCTACATGGAATATTTACAGCCTATGAGATGAGAATAGAACAAGAGAACCTAGTCATAAAGGAAGAAACTTTCAAGGCATCCAAGAAGATAAAAAAGAAGCAAAAGAAAAATTCAAAACCAATTTGTATTTGTAGTGATGATTCAAACGAAGATGAAGAGATGGCTAACTTCGTAAGAAAATTAAAGAAAGGAACCGACAAGTATAAAGGTATGCTTCCATTGAAAGTTTTTGATTGTGGTGGTATTGGTCATTTTTCTTCTAAATTTCCTCACAGGAACAAAGACAGTGATGAAGAATAAGTTTCTAAAAGGGAAAAGAAATTTCAAAAGGGAAACAAGAGAAGAAACAATAAGAAATTCTTCAAGAAAAGATTCTACTCAAAAGAGGACAGTTCCTCATCAGATGGGGAGGATAATGACAATGAAAATAATTTTTAAAGAGTACTCTTCATGGAAGTAGAATATGATTTCGAAGAAGAAGGTGAATTCGATCTCATAGCAGAGCTAATTAGTGCATTAAAAGAACTCAGGAATAAAAGAAAGAAAAACAAGTCACTCAAGGTAGAGTTAAAAATGAAAGAAGGATCTCAGAATTCCAACTTTGAAGAACTAGAGAAAATGATCACGAGTCAAAAAATTCAAATAGAAGAAGACAGAAGAATCAAGGAAATTATTAGAATTCAGTTAGAAGAAAAGCAGAAAATGATTGGAACCTTGGAAGCATAAGTAGTCTCTTTAATGAAATATCTTCAAAAGAAATATATGCAGCAGAAGAGCACCAAAATATTGGATGAAATCATCAGTAGTCAAAGATCATCATATGAGAGATCCGGCCTAGGCTACAATCAAGTACATAATGAGAAAGGGTCAATATACAAGACAACAGAATAGGAAGCAAAACAAATAAGCTATAAAGATATTGTCAAGAAATAAGAATGCATGCCCCCAAAGAAGAATATTCTAGAAGTAAAGAAGACTCAAGAAGACAAATTCAGAAGGAGTGAATCACAAAAAAGATCATCTATTCCTAGGTATCAAAGATTGTTTTATGGTCATTGTTTTAATTTTGCTAATTTTGGACATAAAGTTGTAAACTGCAAATCCTATCCCAAAATTAGAAGTAACAATGCAGGGTACTTAAATAATAGTTATCCCAGAGGATCTTATGAGGAATACAATAGAAATCAAAACAATTTTGGTTCATTGAGCAATGAAGTAGAATGATACAAATGCATCAATTTTGGTCACATAGCGAAGAATTTTATATTGATTATTCCACTAAGGGAATCAAAGCATAACACTAGTAGTCAGATATCAGAACCACAAGGGATGTGGAAAAGAAAGAAGAATCAATGTTCGCCTACTCTACAAGCCCAACATAGGAAAAGTGATTGGTATGTTGATAGTGGTTGTTCAAATCATATGCCAGGTGACAGGAATAGGTTTCTAACTCTGAAGAAAGAGAAATATGATTCAATTTCATTTGGAAATAATCATTCAACTAAAGTCATAGGTAGAGGCACAGTTAAGCTTGGAAGCAAATATGCAATGGTAGAAAATGTTCTATTGGTTGAAGATATGAAGCACAATCTGTTGAGTGTAAGTCAAATGTGTGATCAAGGACACACACTCCAGTTCGAATTAGAGAAATGCAAAATAAGGAAAGAAGGATCAGGCATATTAGTAGCGACAACTATAAGGAATTCGAACAACATATATTCTTTGAATGAAAATGGAAAGGAGAGTTGTTGTTTAGAAAAGGAACATGAGAGTTGGCACTAGCACTGAAGAATGGGTCACATGCACTTTGACAATCTTGTCAAAATCAGCATAAAGGAAGCAGTAAGAGAAATGCATGAAATCTCAAAACCAACGAATAGTCTATGCAGTCATTGTCTACAGGGAAACAAGACCAAGACCAAGTTCAAATCAAAGGAGTACTCAACAAAAAAACCATTGGATATTGTACATACCGATCTATGTGGACCAACAAGGAAAAAGGGATTAAATCGAGAATAGTACTTCATGTTATTGATTGATGACTACACAAGAATGACTACAGTTTTCTTTCTTAAGAAGAAGTCAGAGGCATTTGAGCACTTCAAGATATACAAAGATATGGTTGAAACAGAGACAAACTTGAAAATCAAATGTTTGATATCAAACAATGGTGGAGAGTTTACATTGAAATAATTCATAGCTTTTTGTAGTGAACATGGGATAAAGAGGCAATTCTCAACAGCCAGGACACCTCAGCGAAACGAAGTTGTTGAAAGAAATAACATGACAGCACAAGAAATGGCCAGAACCATGTTGAAAGATTCAAATTTGGGTGACATATTTTGGGCACAGGTAGTACATACAACAGTTCATATCTTGAAGAGAGGAATGTTCAAAAGTAACAGTGATAAGACTCCTTACAAGCTATGGAAAGGAAGCTCAGAAAATGTGAATCATTTTAGAGTGTTTGGAAGCAAGTGCTACATCAAAAGAGAAGACGAGAAGATTAGAAAATTTGACTCCTGAGTTGACAAAGGAATATTTTTTGGGTAATCGAGCAAAAGAAAGGCATGTAGGTGTTTCAATCTGAGACTCAACAGAATAGTGGAAAGCATCAATGTACAGATTTATGAGACAAGTGTACGAAATCTCAAAGAAGAAAGAAGAGACTCGGCAGAGAGGGAATGAAAAGATGACTTGAAAGGAGAAGTAGAATCAAAAGAAGAGGAAGAGAAACCAGAAGCAGAGAAAAAGGAAGATGACCAGCAAAATCTTCATATATCTCCAAAAACTCCTAGCAGGCGAATACAGAAAAATCATCCACTAGAATAGATCATTGGCAATATGGATACAGGAGTTGAAACCCAGAGAAAATCACGCTCACCAGAACAAAGGAATCTAGCACTCTTGTCCGCAGTTGAACCCAACAATTTTGAAGAAGCCAGCATAGATGAACATTGGATCAAAGATATGGAAGAAGAACTGGATCAGATAGAGCAGAATGAAATGTGGGAACTTGTTCCAATGCCTAAAGATAAGAACATGATTGGTACAAAATGGGTATTCAGAAACAATTTGAACGAGGATGTATAAGTAACCATGAATAAAGCAAGGTTAGTATGCAAGGGATATGCTCAGGTTGAAGGAATAGATTTTGAAGAAACTTTTTCCCCAGTTGTCAGAATGGAAGCAGTCGGATTGATCTTGGCTTATGCATGTTCAAAGAGAATCAAAGTATATTAGATGGATGTAAAATCATCCTTCCTAAATAGAGAATTAGAATAAGAAGTCTACATAGAACATCCAGAAGGATTTATACTATCAAAAAAGGAATATTATGTTTTCATATTGAAGAAGGAATTATATGGACTCAAACAAGCCCTAGAGCATGGAATTCAAGATTGGACGGGTATCTACAACAACAAGGGTTTAGGAAAGGAAATGAAAGCAACAATATCTACATAAAGGTAAATCAAAATAATTTGTTGATAATTGAAGTTTATGTTGATGACATTATTTTTGGCAATAATGATGATAGGATGAGTCAAAAATTTGCTAAAGACATGCAGAATGAATTTGAAATGTCATTACTTGGTGAGTTTTCTTTCTTTCTAGGACTCCATATATGTCATCTAGATACAAGTATTTTCATCTCCCAGACCAAGTTTATCAAAGAAATGTTCAAGAAATTTGGAATGGTAGATTGCAAGCCCATAAGTACTCCCATGCAGACCAATTGCAAACTGAGAAAAGATGATATACCCAAAGATGCAGATCAGAGGCTCTACATATCGATGATTGGCAATTTACTCTATGTGACAACTTCTAGACCAGATGTGATGCAAGTAGTTAGACAGGTGGCACAGTTTCAAGTAGCACCAAAGGAATCAAATTTTATGGCAGTGAAGAGGATATTCAAATATATAAAAGGTACAAAAGAGTTTGGATTGTGGTATCCAAAAGGGAACGATATATTTCTTACTTCTTACACAGATGTAGACTGGGTAGGTAGCATTGAAGATAGAAGAAGTACAAGTGGATCAAATTTCTACTTGGGTGATTTTCTGGTATCTTGGTTGAGTAAGAAATAGTCTTTGGTATCATTGTCCATAGCAGAAGCAAAGTATATTGCAACAACAACATGGTGTACACATTTAGATGAAGCAAAATTTGGAGGACATACTGGTGGAATATGACGAGCCTATTCTGATATTCTGCGATAATACTAGCGTTATAAGTATCTCTAAGAACCCAGTGATGCATTCCAAGACAAAACACATTCTGATCAAATTTCACTTTCTATGGGAACATTTTACAGAGAAGAAAATCAAGGTATAGTATGTTGGTACAAAAGAGTAGATTGTAGATATCTTCACCAAACCTCTTCCGAGGGATACTTTTGAGTATCTTCGACATAAACTTGGAGTAGTTTCAGCCCCACAGTGAATGCTTTTTGAAAAACTTGAATTCTTTTTTAATGCTTTTTATAAGAGATGTACACGAGGAAGCACCAGGAAGAGAAACATCAGTAGAGATAAGAGGCTTACTAATAGGGGGAGCATCCCCAAAGAGAAGTCATCCTTTGACATTGATGTCAAAGGGGCAGGGATGATTTTAAGGATGGAAACTTATTTTAAAATGTAGAAACCTTGGCGAATCTTACTAATCATTCATATTCCAACTATAAATTTTTGGCGATAGTTTTGTAAAAATATTCAAATTTATAAGGATTTTATATAGTTTATATAAAAGTTTGGCAATTTTTAAGGTAAAACAATTTTATCCTATAGAATTTGGGCGAATCATTTTTAGAATAACGAATATTGTTTTGGGAAAAACCATGGAAAATTAGCCCATGAGCGAAATTTAGCCCCTAAAATCATCCCTACAAAGAGGGAGAGAAAAACAAAGGCATGGAAGAGAAGAGGCATGAAGACAAGGGGATCCAACACATGAAGATAAGGGGAGCCAACATAAGCATGAGTGTTGCCAATTGTTGTGTCTAAGTGTTTCCATCAATGCCAAAGGGGGGGATTGTTGAAAGATTAATTAATTATTGAAAAAGATTAATTAATTATTGAAAAAGATTAATTAATTATTGTAGATTAATTATCATAATTAATTATTGCAAGGATAATTAATTATTGATATTGGTTGGCATTGATGTCAACTCTTGAGCAAAGTTGCATGTCCAAGTAAAATGGAAGTAAATAGAAGATAATTAATTATTGCAGGGATAATTAATTATTTCATGAATAATTAATTATTGGAGGTATAATTAATTATTATAGGAAAAAGTAAAGTGGGAGTAAACAGAATATAACAGGTTGCAAGTGAGTTGCATGGTGCATGGAAGTTGCATGTCATTAAGAAATTTCCTTCTGAGAATACAGGCTGGAGATCTGAGGCAGTGAGTCGAAGACAGAGAAGTCAAGTGAAGTAAGAAGTTTGCAGGAGTCGAGAGTAAGGTGAAGGGGTTTCATACAGGAATTCCTTGAGTATATATGTGAGTTTCGGGAGGAAAAGCGCAGACATTCGCGACTTGTACTGAGGTAAAGCACGGATACCCACGGGAAGATAGTACACACAGTCGCAAACCTGAGAGGAAAAATCCAAGAAGATTAGGGATATGGAACTCAGTTCAGCTTTAGGGTAAAGGTGTGTCTTCCTAAGTGTGTTAGAAAGTTATTTTGAATAATTCAGGAACATGTATGTCTCAGTGAGTTATGAGCACTTGATTTGAAGAACTCTTTTGTGGATTTTGGTATGAGGTGTGTGTGTGGTTGCAGTCTTGATGAAATAGGGATATCAGTAGCAGCAATAGAGGTATCAGGAATAGCAACAACAATAGGTTATCATTTAATACAAGAGAGATAGTGATCGGGTTGTCTACAGTTATATTTCAAGGCAGTTGGATGGGGAAAGGAAAGGGGGTTGTAAAGTCCTTCCGGTTGGAGCCAGAAAATTAGGGAGTTGGAGCTTCCTTCGGGTTGCAACCTGTAAATAGGGGGTTGGAGCCTCCTTCTATTTGTAGCTGGAGAAATAGGAAGTTGGTGCTTCCAATGAATGTACTATTTGACAAATAAGAAAAGCATTCTATGTTTTTTTCCCGCATTGGGTTTCCACATAAAAATTCGGTGTATTGTGTTTATGTGTTGTTTATGCATTGATTTATGGTATTGATTCTATTTTGAATGTTGATTGAATATCATTGAATGTTTATATTGTGGTTAAAGAAAGAAAAGTACTAATATTTATTCACCCCCCCCCTCTCAGTATTCCAACACAATTTGCAAAAATCCCTTTGGAGTGGAAACAAGTGCAAGTAGATATGTTATGGGAGTGGTATTGATGCAAGGATGTAATACAATATGATATCATTCTTAAATGTTATGTGGTATAGTATTGAGCTATCCTACATACAATAAGGAACTCTATGCTCTAATTCAAGCTATTAAGAAATGGAAGAACTATCTAATGGGAAAGGAGACCATCATTGATACTAATCACCAATCACTACAATATTTGTAGGCCCAAAGTAAGATTCAACAAACCTGACACTACAAATGGGAAAGTATTTTACAACAAATTATAAGAAGAGTAGTCTTAGGTCCTGGCAATGGCGCCAAAAATTGCCCACATTACTTCCTTCATCACTAATCTCTTTTTTCATGACTTCACTACACTATTAAATTTCCCTTATTTAGTTCAACCACCAATGGTATGTAGGGATCACTTGGATATTTATTTGGCTTGTGTATCCTCCATGGTATTTCATTTGCTAGGTATTCATCCTTACCAATGCCATGCTAATAAAACAATGTTCTATGCTACAATGGTGGGTGGATCAAAAAGTAGCATTTCCTCCTCCACCAACAACATTTTATCCCAAGTAGGAATCTTATTTACTAGTCTTCCTTGGGGTCATTTCATAAAACGTTCGTCATCATTTGAGTAAGATTGACACAAGTCTACCATAAACTTCACAATGTTTCCCTCTAGGGTACCCTTAACCTAGAAGTCTACTTCTCTAGATAGAAGGTGATTGTCGTGTTATAATGTTATCATATTTTGGGCATTCCAAAAAAAATTATTTCCTTCTCTCCAAAAGTACCTAAGATCTTCTACAATCCTTCACAACCATTCATTCAAACTCATTGGAAACTTAAACCAAAAAATCCCATATATCTAATAAAAAAGAAAATCATCCTTAAACATTTCAATGTCCCATCTTATCTATGAAGCTTATTGGTTTGCAAAGAAGTTGATCTATGCATCAAACCACTCTTGGACTTGTTCCTTCTTGAGCCTCTTCTTCATATTACTAAAACCCAACACTTATCATGATGGTTCCTCAACCTTGGAACCATTTATTGGCTCAAAATGGGTCTATGATGGTGTCCAGCAAAATGTTGTAGTCTAGCATTGACATATCAATTATTGAAACAAGGAAAGTCTTACCCAAGAATATTCATTGTCTTGTTGGCAAGTAAAAGGAAGGGGGGGAAATTGTAACCAACATTACATTTCAGTCATATAACCATAACCAAAGTATGAAACAATATACTGAAATCATATCTCATTCATAGCCATATGTGACTAAATAAAAAGGAAATATACACCATTAATGTACACAACAACTTTAAAATAGACATGACATGGGGCTTATCTCCATTAAACTTAATAACCAAAAGATACATCATGGTAGTTGCATAAACGACCCATAAACCATATCCAACAAGTAATACATTATAATAGATTATGAACACAACCTTTAGTAAAGTATCTAGCCCTTTTACAACCTCCTCATATAGATTTATAAAAAAAATCCCTAAGGCACAAAGGCTAAGTTAAATCCTAGAATGACTAGTTATTATAAGCCATTATTATCGATCACTTGATCAATAATCCCTACATGCAATCCTGTAGCAACATTCTATCCTAAAAATTGGAGATTGCATCTCAATAATTTATTGTTTGGTCATTTCCAACCACCTTTCTTTCTTTGTCCTCATCTTCCAGTTGTCATGAACCTCAAAATGGTGGTGAACCTTGATCTCATGCATTATGAGTTAGTGCCACCTTATCTTGCCATTAAAACAAAGGGGCCAACAAGTGGTCCCATTTCTGGAATCCCTCCACTAAAACAATGGCTTAGTCTTTCCAATTTTCCCTTGCATTTTTTGGGTCCTAAATCTTTGATCTCATTGAAAATGCTTTAGCGGATTTCCTTTTTTCTCCTCAAAAACCAAGGATAAGCTATCATGACCTATGCCAAGTTATGTTTAGAAGAGGATTTCCCTAATGCATATTTGAGAACATCTTTGATTGAGGTAATAGATGATGTTTGGAAACAAAATTTGAATATAAAGTATCCTTCAAATGCAAACCATGCTTTAAGTATGGTCACTTAACGGCTTCATGCCAAAAACAAAAGTGGGTTCAAGAAAACCCTCCAATCATTTGAGAACGATTCAAGCAAAATCATAAACCTTTATGATCAAAGGATGTGAAAAAGCACCATTAATTGATAAAAATCACAAATTTCTCCATGTAAAAAACACTTAATAACTAATAAAGAGAGTAATTAACCCTAACCAAATCAGAGTAAATCCCTAAGAAAAATTAGACATCATTCCAAATATTAAGAAAAGACAAAAACAAAAACAAAGATCCACTCAACAACTCAAGAAAGGGTCTTCTTATTACATAATAATAAAGTTGAGATAAGTAAGAACTACATTTGTTTATCTTGTTGTATACTTCCACCAAGAGCATTTGGGATATTAAAATGGAACCTCTCAATACATGATGATAAAGCTCACATAAGTGAGAACGTATAAAGTTCAGATAAGTTTGAACTACAATTGTTTGTCATGATGTGTACTTTCACCAATTACATTTGGATTATATAAAATATAATCTTTTCTTTTGATTTATCATGATGTGTACTTTCACCAATTACATTTGGATTATATAAAATATTATCTTTTCTTTTGATTTATTAAAAAAGAAAAGGAATAGACTTTGTTTAAAATAAAGATAACTTTGGCTTGGTAATGGCCTATGATCAAATGACGTATCTTTCACAAAGAAAGAAACAAGAAATGGAGTTTTTAATGGCTACTTATCGAGGCTTAACTATAAAATTATAATGCCACTAAACGGCGTTTTAATTATAAATTAAAGAACGTTAGCTTTGATCCGAAATGGTGCACTGCCCTGGTCGATTTGGAAACCTCCACGTTGGAGATGTAAAATCACAAACTCTCAACCCTCCTCGGAACTTGTCAGTTTGCTCTCTTCTTTCAAGAACATGCTGATCCAATCAATCTTTTTACACTTAAAATAATGCCTTCGAATAAGGCTGTGTTAGATTTTTTTTTCGGGTGGAGTAACATACTGAAAATCGCCCTGGATTGCACGTTTTTTCCAGCGTAGAGGCGGGCGGCCGGGCGGCCGGGCGGGTTTTCGTTTTAGAAGAATTAGGACATGAAAGCTCCCGCAGTGCAGTGAAAGGAGATCGCAATGAGGCGCTCCAGATATACGCTCCTTGGAATAGCGTTCGGGTACTTGTTGGGCATTCTGTGGCCCGATTTGCGCCAGAGCATTCTATTTTCACGGCCTGCCTATTTTACTCCTTACCATTCTCAGCAATCGAATAGAAACTGTGCCGCTATTGGATCTTCATCCATGGCTAGAAATAGCAAAAACAGCAGCTTAGAGACGCTGCCACTGCCTCCGGGCTTTTCAGTTCCACAAACGGATCTGTATATGCGCAGGCTGTGGGGGAAACCCAGCGAGGACTTGCCGTGGAAGCCCAGGTATCTGGTCACCTTCACGGTAGGCGTACAGCAGAAGGATAGTATCGACAGAGCCGTTCAAAAGTTTTCTGGGAATTTCACGGTGATGCTTTTCCACTACGATGGGAAAGCCAGCGAGTGGGACGATCTCGAGTGGTCGAGGCGGGCCATACATGTCTCCGCACCCGAGCAGACCAAGTGGTGGTTCGCCAAACGCTTCCTCCACCCAGACGCGGTGGCGCCGTACGATTATATTTTCGTCTGGGACGAGGACTTGGGGTTGGAAAATTTCGACGCGGAGGAATACGTGAGGGTCGTGCAGAGGCACGGGTTGGAGATATCGCAGCCCGCGATGGACCCGGGCAGCAGAGGTCTGACATGGGTGGTGACGAGGCGGAGGCGGGACGTGGAGGTCCACAAGATGGCGGAGATGCCGTACATCCACAAGAGCGGCGGTGGTGGGTGGTGCCGAGACCCGCTTCTGCCGCCCTGCGCGGCGTTCGTGGAGATGATGGCGCCTGTGTTTTCCAGGGAGGCGTGGAAGTGCGTGTGGAAGATGATACAGAACGATTTGGTGCACGGTTGGGGTATGGATTTCAATTTCCACAGATGCGTGGGCGGGCGAGGGAGCGGAGATAAGGCTGCATACGAGAGAATGGGCGTCGTGGACTCGCAATGGGTTGTGCACAGACATCTCTCCTCGTTAGGGTTGGTGGGATCGGTTAACAAGAGGTGTCTAATGGAGGCTAGGCTTTTCAGCGATCGGTGGAATGAAGCAGACTTGGAACATGTTTGTTGTGGGGAGGTGTGTGATTCTCATTTGTAGCCCCGTTTATCTTGTAAGTGCAGTGTATCATCAAAAACCAATTGAATTGAATTTACAAATGGAATAAATTGAATAAACTGAATTGAATTTATTTTAGATGCGTAAATCTTTTAACTTTATTTAACCTTGAACTTTAATTTGATGGCTATGCATTGAAGATGCTGGCATATTCTTAGTCGTCCTCCAAAATCAATGGATCAGATTTATTGTTCATAACTTTCTTGCATTTATCAAGGCATCAGTTAATATGTTTACTTTTTAACATTTATCTAATCACATTAAAAAATTATTGTAAAGATATGTAATTGCCACGTTCCATTTATCAACCTAATGCAACTGAACGTTTCATATTACCACAGAGAGACTACCACAAACGTTTTATATTGAAGTGACATATTCTCAATATATTGGGGGCACTCATTCTCAACTACCTTTCGGCCTTCTCAACAGCGAGTTAGCGGCTGTGCTAGTAAGATACCATATCAAACATAAACTTAAGCGAAAAATAAATGGTTTCAAAAATTTTTAATCCTACTATCAAAACGTTATCTTAACAATTTCACATCTTATTATATTCTTGGTTTTTTTATATTCATTTTTGAGATGTAAAAATTATGCACCATAATAAAATACAATAATAAAGAGTTTTTCGGGGTTTTTATAAAAGTAATTATCTTAACAATTTCACATCTTATTATATTCTTGGTTTTTTTATATTCATTTTTGAGATGTAAAAATTATGCACCATAATAAAATACAATAATAAAGAGTTTTTCGGGGTTTTTATAAAAGTAATGATGGACAATTTGCAGAGTGCATATTATTAGCTTTAAAATAAAAAGTATACGCTATACAATAAGTTAATCATTATCTTAAAAAAATTAATGGAATAAGTTAATCATTAATTAAAAAAATAAATGGAAAAGTACTTTTGATGAAGTTTTCTTAATGATGAAGTTTTCTTAATGATGATTGACCAATGACAACTTGCATACCCTCTTTGAAAAAACGTTCATTATCTTAAAAAAATCTTTTGAAAAAGTTAAAAAAATCAATGGAAAAGTACTTTTAAAAAAGTTTTGTGAAAATGATGGATGCCAACTTGCATAACCTCTTTGAAATAACGTTCACTATTAGCTATTTTTATACTTAAAAAAATATAAGGTTGTTGTCATGATAGTTGAAACTTGACCCTATAGATTCCTTGTCCCTATCCAAACATGGTCCATCCTCATAGTGACTCATCTTTGAGATAACGTGTACGGTTGATTATTTTTATAAATATAAAACATGAGCTTGTCTTTTACAAAATTCAAAGGGTACGGGAGTTTACAAAATTCAAAGGGCATGAGACTTGAGAGAAAACGGTACCTTTAAGAGTATATATATATATATATAAGTGTAATGGTCGAAGCATCATTGTAAATTATTATAATTATTTGGAAAAGGTTCATTTTTAATATGTATTTTTTAAAAGAGATTTTGTGTTTTTTTAAATATTTTGATGGGTGGTTTAATATCTAGTATGATTCAACCAAATTCAAACTTTGGAGGAAGTAGAAATTGAAATTTCTTAATTTAAAATAATATGTTGAAATTAATTAAGATAATTTAATAAGATTTAATACAGTGTTTATATTAATAAAGGGAGATTGAAAATAAAATAACTTTTAATTAAAAAAAAAAATCATTATTTTAAGAAGTGTTTTCTACACTCCTAATATGAGGGAGATGTGTAATTCTTGATGGAAATATTGTGTTGGCATTGATGTTAACATGAAGATAAGAAGTACCATAGTGGAGTATGACATGGAATTGTAGTAAAAGCTACAAGAATACTAAGTTACAGGAACGCGGTGGACTACCGAAATACAAGAGATCGCTTGGTCGAGTGCTTTGAAAGAATGAAAGAATGACACAATTTCAATTACTACACCAGTCGAGTCGAGTTGTCTTGGTGACTATATATTCTGTTGAGACATGATCGTGATGAACAAAACGAATATTGGCAAGTCGTCCTCTTGAATACTTTCTCGTGCACTATCATTTCATAGTGTAATCGAAGGGAAAATTGTTGATGCAGCGCCAAGAACCCTTGAGTCTGTCAAATCAACATGGTAGTCGATATTCCGTAGCAAGTTTTGGTCATCATTCTTGCTTGGCTGAAGTTGGATGACACTTCAAACCCAAACAATTTCCAGCAGCCACCAATGGTTAGATCCACTCAGGCAGTGAATTGTTGACTAAATTGTCATTGATGTCAAAGGTTAGTAAGTGATCAAATATATGTCAAAGGTTAGTAAGCGATTAAATATAAATGTGACCTTGGTATCACTTTAATAAAATACAAAAGTGGAAAAGTTAAGTGGCAACAAAGTTTACACAAAAGTGGAAATGAAAGTGGATTAAATATAAATATGACTTTAATAAATAACAAAAGTTGAAAAGTTAAGTGGAAGTGAAGTTTAAGTAAAAGATGGGGAAGCTTCAGATAGGGATTTTTTGAACCTGCAACTTGGTGGGAACCTCCAAGTTTCAACAATGGCGGACCATCATCAACTGGAGAGTGACCAAGACATAGAAGGCTTTCAAGCTTTGAACTATTCTTATTATGGAGGGTGTTGGGAGTATTAGGCTCAGACCTGTTTTTTTTAGAACCTTGTAATCCCTTCGGGCCTTGCCTTTACTGCCTTTGTCAACCATTATTATGTTCTTAACTTGTTGATTCATGGGTCTTGTTTATTTTACTTTTTTCGATAACTGAACCAAGTTTTGTCACGGTTCCCTAAATTCTCTAGGGAGCTTACCCTTCATACCCTCTGCCAATGAGACCGAAGAAGCGTCTTTTTTTAGGATTTGTGGGTTAAACTACTACTCTTTGGGCTTAGGATCCACTTTTCGACAAGTTGTCCCTTCCTTGGCTTTATCGAAACACTATTTTTTAGCTCAGTGCTAAGCAGTTGTTGGCTCTATGGATTCGAAAGTGAATGATGACATCCTCCAAGATGTCACGACACTTATGAACTCGATGGACGAGGCAGAGTGGCACAAGGAAGGTCTTTTCAAAAAGGAAGACATTGTTGGAGTGTACTCTTGCACTCCATTACATCTTACTAATTCCTTACACCACTATACTGGCATTAATGCTCCTTCCCTGTCTCATGTTCCTGGTCTCATTCTGATTCCTTCGATTTTTCCCACAAACACTTCTAGTGTTGGTTCCCCTGTAGCTACCTATTTTTTTCAACCACCATGTCTTCCTAAGTCTGTTTCTCATCAAAGAAGAGGTGTCAAAGGTGAAGCATCGACCGACAGACTTAGAAACTCTCACTTAAACTTAAGTCAGATTGGGGTTCAAAAGCGAGTGTGGAAGCCAAATAAGAGAGTTTGAAGGATGGTATTGGGGGCGGATGTGGGTCTCGAAGAAACTTGCAGATTGGCTTTGTGTGGATTAGTAGGTTGTCTTTCCTGTTCCTATTTAGCAGATAGACCAGTCTCAGATTAGGTGTTACAAAATTGGGTCCCTATCCTTGGGTATGCTCATGAGCTACTCTACCTTACTAAAGGCCGAATGGGCTTCATTTGCAAATCCTCGAAGGATGCCTCTCTTCTACTGAACAGGTTTTGGGTTCTGGGAAGGAGCAATCTAATGTTGAAACGGTGGAGGGTGGTGTTTGATCCACTAATCGAGCATTTTCAACTCAGGCATATTTGGGTACTTTTGTCGGGACTTCCTATACATTTCTGGAATGAGGGGGATTTGAAGGCTATAGGCGACGCTCTGGGGCATTTCATTACTTTGGATAATACGACTCTACTAAATTCATCAAGGAAAGTGGGGAGGATTTTTGTGGAAATAGATATTCATGAAGGGATCCCGGAAGTGTTGGATATTGAATGGCGAGGGCGCCACATAAAATAGAGATTAGACTACCAGGGTATCCCCTTCAGATGCAGTTAATGTCATTGCACAAGCCATCTCCGACTGGATTTCATTGACAATGTGAATGAGGAAAAGTCTGAAGATACCCTATTACAGGAAGATCCTTCGGAATATATGAATGAAGTGGATTCCTTGGATGATGTACCCATACACAGTGCAACCGAAACAGGGCCTCCTTTGGAGATGGTGAACTCACTTTCAGGTAAGTTAAATTACTTATGCTCTATACTTTTCTCCTCTTTAACTCTGTGGGAAAAGGAAGCCTTAGAAAATTCAGGGTGGTTGTGTCACTCTACTTCTGTTGACAAAGGGGTTATTGAGGGGGGTCTTGACTCATATGGTCCTGCTAGGGACTCATCGACACTTTTATCTGAAGTGGGTAAGATTTTCGGTCAAGCAATCAATCATCTTGTTGATTCTCGTTCTGTTCTACCTTCCAGCCAACCCGCTACAACCCCTCAACTTTCTATCCCACAAGTGATTAGCTTGAGGGATCCGGTCTCATCTCCTAATCCTCCTCCACCTGATTTAAATGAGTCTTTCATAGAGCCTGGTTTCAAAGAACCCGAGGAGGATGAGACTTCCCTCAATACGGTTCTCGACTCACTGATCCCCTTCATTAGGGATAACAAGGAAGCTTTAAAACTACCTACCTTTTTGGGGAAGGGGATTCTTGAACCTGCGGGATCAACAGAGGCTACTAGTTCAAAGACTAAGCCGGCGAGGGAAGGGAAAGATTTCGCCTGGTTAAGGGGTATAGGATTAGAAATCTCACCTATAAAAAATCGAAGCTGTCTGAAAAAATTGTCACAAAATTATGTAAAGACTACACAGTCTGCTCCTTCATCCATTGGCATTGGGCCTCTTAGAGCAATGAAAGCCTTGGCGAGGGCTAAGTGATGTTATTACTCTCCCTAAATGTTAGAGGGATTGGAGGCAACCTCAAATTTGCTTCCTTTCGATTCCTTTTGGATCACACTCGGCCTGAGATTATATTTCTTCAAGAAACTTTGGTATCTTCTTAGAAAGAAAGGGACTTCTTATTTATTTTCCGACCGACCTGGGCTTTATGTTCCGTTAACTCTGTGGGTAATTCTGAGAGACTGTTAGTCACGTGGGATCCAAATTTATTTGATCTGGTTCCTTATGTCACGGTTGGTGGCATTCTGTTAACAGGTAGGAGTTTATTATATAATCGGGAAATAGCTTTGCTAAATATCTATGGGCCATGCTCGACCCGAAGAAATTTCTGGAATTCAGTGGAAGACAACATCATTTTATCAGTTAAAAACTTGATCATGGCAGGGAATTTTAATATCATACTCTCTTCAGAAGAGGCCTGGGGAGGGGACCGTGATGGAATTACTGATGATTACTATAGAGATCTCTTTTCCTCCAAAAATCTAATTGACATCAAACTGTCAAAGTTGGTACCTGCTTGGAGAAATGGTCACATTGGACGGGAAGCGATTGCAAGGCGATTAGACAGGATAATGGTTTCAGAAGATCTATTAACTGAAGTCGGCATTTACAGGTCTTGGGTAGAATTCCCATTTATCTCCGACCATGCGCCAATATTATTACAGTTGGAATTACCACCGGCGTATAAGATCTATCCTTATAAATTTAATGCCCAGTGGCTCAATGAGAAGGATTTTGTGGATCTTGTCTTTAAGGTTTGGAAAGACCCTGTTTTTCTTTCTGAAGGGGGAAAACAAAGGTGAATCGTATGGAAGTTACAAGAATTGAAAAAACTTACAAAAAACTGGTATAAAGAGAAGATGAAAAGGAACAAAGCAAAGCTGATAGCGATGGAGGCAGATATTAAAGAGCTCATTAAAATCCCAGTTGGAGATCCATCTAATCAAGGCACCGAGTTATCTCTCCGGCAACTGGAATTGGAAAGAAATGAGATTTTAAGACAAGAGGAAGAACAGTGGTGTTTGCGCAGCAGGGCTCTTTGGCTGGCCAGTGGAGATAACAATACAAAATACTTCCATAATTTCGCTAGTCACAATAGAGTCGGAAAACATATTTGGGATATCAAAGGAGGCAACGACGATTCTATCAATGATAGTGATTCAATAAAGAAAGAAGCAGTCCATTATTTTAAGAATTTCTACAAAGCGTCGACTATCCCGAACACAGTGGAACAATGTAAGTTGATAGACTTCTTTCCACATATGGTTGATGCTAAAGAATCTAGCATATTGTACAATCTAGTTACTCTGGAGGAGTTGAAATCAATTCTCTTTCATTTAAAAAAGGAAAAGATCTCGAACCTGGATGGGTGGACAATCGAGTTTTTCATCTACTTTTTTTATCTGGTAGGGGAGGATCTCCTAGCGATGGTTGAAGAATCAAAAAGATTAGGTTCTATTGTGGGAGGCCTAAGTTCCACCTTTTTTACTCTGATTCCTAAGGCAAATAAACCTACAACTTTTGACGATTTCCGCCCTATTTATTTGTGCAACTTATGCTATAAGGTTATAACAAAAATTATCTCCAGCCAGATTAAACCTTTCCTCTCTAGGTCAATCTCCAATAAACAGATGGGATTTCTAAAAGGCAGGCATATTCAAGATGCAATTGGCAAAACCCACGAAAGTCTTCATAGTATTAAAAATAAAAAAATGAAAGCCCTTGTTTTAAAATTGGATTTAAGGAAAGCTTACGATTGTATTGACTGGGATATTCTTAGATTGATCCTTCTTAAAGTTGGATTGGGGATCCAAATGAGAAATTGGATAATGTCATGTGTCACATCCTCTTCTTTCGTTGTTTTACTTAATGGGGAGGCCACAAACTTTTTCATAAGCGGAAGGGGAGTCGGGAAAGGATGTCCATTATCCGCCCTTCTATTCATCTTAGTGATGGAAGGTCTCAGCTTATTATTGAAGAATAGTTTTGAGGAAGGAATTATTACAAGGATTAAGGTTTCTAGATTGACAAATTTACTTCATATATTGTTTGTGGACTATGTCCTCATTATGTCTAAAGAAAGCCTCTTAGAATGGAGAGAGATCGACAAACTTATCTACCTTTTGTATAAAGCCTCAGGTCTTTCGGTGAACCAAAAAAAATCCACAGTCCATTTTGAAGGCCTCACAGATTTAGAACTGGTCCATTTTAAATCACTCCTACCCTACACCTTTAGTGATCTCTCTCTCAGGTTACGATACCTGGGATATTTCTTGAAGACAAGAGCTCACCGCGCAGCTAACTTAGACTGGCTGGTTTCTAAAGTATCAAATAAAATTGGCTTATGGTGCAACAGGTGGATTTCGCTGGGAGGGAGATATATTTTGGTAAAAATAGTGTTGGAAGGCGAACCTGTATACTGGATGTATATGGAATCTTTGCCCCGCACTGTATTAAATAAAATTAGAAAAATGATGTTCCATTTTCTATGGAATGGTCATTCAGACACTCAGCAGTACCAACTTTGTAGATGGGAGGTTCTTTTTAGACCAAAAAAGAACGGGGGGTGGGGTTTCAGTAATCTCACACACTTCAATCTGGCACTGACTGTTATTACCCTTTGGAGGGTTTTAACATAGGCAAGTATTTGGTAGCAGGTTATTAGGGACAAATATTTACATAATTCTACTCTCGTCAACTGGATTAGATGACTGTCTCATAATTGCAATTCAACATCGAGGATTTGGTTTAGTCTCATTCTCTCTCTCCCTATTATCAACCATTGGCTTAGATGATTCCTTGGAGCAGGTAATCTAATTACTATTGGGCACGACATGATCCTTGGCATTGTCCACATGTCCTTTCTCAATGAAGAGCTCATGTCACTATTAAATCAAATGCAGGTTTCTTCTCTTGCTCAATCGTCGATAGCGAGGGACCTGTTTACCTTTGTTGAGGTGTGGTGGAGAAGCGAGGATATGGAGATAGCAGGAGATCATGCTACTGATTGGAATAAATTTATGGTGGATTTGAGTCATGCGGGGATTACACTCAAGGAAGAAGCCAAGGATATACTTATATGGACTGGAGGTGACTTGTTCGGAAGACTTACTATCAAAAAATGTTATAATGTTATCCTATCCACACAGGCTTTACCGACTTGGCGCGGCTGGAAGGTAAACCTCTAGAAATGGCGAGTACAATTCAAAATTATATTGTTTTTCTGGTTGGCTACTGAAAACGGGATCTTAACATCGGACATTTTACAAAAGAAAGGGTGGGTGGGACCGGGTATATGTTATCTATGCAAAGAAAAATCTGAAGATAATGCCCATCTTTTCATTCGTTGTTCATTTACAAAGTTTGTTTGGGAAAATTGTGCACACGTCCTTAATTTAAAGTGCTCCTGGAATGGCCAGAATATTAATGAATGTATGGAGTCGTGGTTATTGAACAACGCTATTACAAAAAATCTCCCAGTACTAATGAGCTGGTTCATTTGGAAGGAGCAAAATAAAGCACTCTTTGAAGGGAAGGCACCCTCATCTTGGATTATTGTCTACAAGACTTTAGGAGTGCTAAATAACATTCCTACAACTTTTAATTCACATGTTTTAAGACTGAGCCCAATCATTCGGTTGAATGGATACACTTTGGCATTTTTTTATGGGGCATCTATTACTGGGGGATCAAATTGTGGGGCAGGGGGATCCTTGAAATGTTTAGATGCTCTGGATGTTAGATGGTTCTTCGATTGCGGAGAAGGATCAAATACCAAAGAAGAATTATTGTGAGTGTGGGCTATTCTCTCCATTGCAAAGCTCCTGGACATACAACATATTCAGATTTTGGGGGACTCCAAAGTGATTATTGAATGGCTGAAACAAAAAGGAAATCTCCAAGCCATTAATATTGAAGGGTGGAAGCGCAGAATTTGGGATCTGGCGACATCTTTCCAAGGTATCAGCTTCCAACACATCTTCAGGGAATCTAATGAGGAGGAAGATAAATTATCAAAGCAAGCACTCTTGGCACCAAGAGGAAGACTAACATACTTCACTTGGGATGGAGAGAATGTGGGACCATCTCATCATTTGAATATTTTCTAAATTCTATCTCTAATTATCGTTTTTTGTAGTTTGTTCCTTGTGTTTGGGACAGAGTTCTAAACTTTTTATGATCCCAGGATGTTAATCTCCTACATTATCAGTCCCATAATGGAGCTACCTTGTATTTGAGTCATCAATTATCTTGCCTTTTTAGGAAGTAGTGAACATGTTTTTTGAGTGTGATGTGGGGCCATGTAGTTCGGGAAGAACTAGACCTCTTCGATCATTTGATCTGTTGATGTAAAAAAAATTATTACCTAATATAATTTTGTGCGAATTTTCTTCTGGAAAAAGTAAAATATGAGTAAATATGAAAGTGGAATAAAGAAAAAGGTAAAAGTGAAAGTGGAGTTAAAGAAAAAGGGTAAAAGTAAAAGAGCACATGGTATGTACACATGGTATTTGAAAACCATGGTGGTATTTACCTATGGTAAGGTAAAAAGTGAATTAAACCATGATAGTCAAAATTTATTGACCCAATTGAAAACGTGACTAAATTATCTAAAAGACACAATGGTTCATTGACATTTTATTAATTAAAATAGTATGATTAATATCTTATATTGAAAAGACACATACTTATAATGAAGAGATGCATTCCTATATTGAAGAGGTGCAATTGTTCAGTTGTACATGACCATTGGAAGACTATATAACTGAAGATTCTTGTTGAAAGAGGGTGTGTCTCTGGGCTTGAAATCTAAATATCAATAACAGTTTCAAAGACCAAGAAAGTAAATGAAGATATCCAACCGAAGAAAATGAAAATTATGAAGATTTGAAGATTGAAGTACTTATCATAAAAAGGGAGGTTGGGTGGTGCTAGGGAAGGTTGGATCCTGCAAAGGAGGTTGTAACCTCCTTCTAGTTGAAGCTGGTAAACCAAGGTGTTGCAACATATTTTTAGTTATAGCTGAAGAAACTAGGGACTTGGTGCTTCCTTCCAGTCGGTGCTGGTAAAATCTAGAGGGGTTGCAACCTCCTTCTAGTTGGTGCTAGTAAAATAGGGAATTGGTGATTCCTTTGAGTTGGAGCTCATAAATTAAATGTAATATTTATTTAAAATAAGAATAACATTTGTTGTTTTTGGGTTTTCCACATTAAAATTATGTGTATTGTACATTTTTATTGATCATTTGTTTTTATTTGGTAAAATTAATAATGAAGTGGTTTTAAAATGTGGAAAAAGGATAATACTGATTCACCTACCCTGCTCTCAGTATCAAACAATATTCCAACAATTCTTTCCATGGTGAATGTGGAGTTGACACTTATTTGATGTAATAAAATCATTATTTATAAGTAAATATTGAATTAATAATTAGATAATAAGTAGTTATTGTAACACAACTACCTCGTCAATGATATAGAAAGGGATCAATTGTATTAATAGAGTTCATTGTTATAAAAGAACATATTTTATTCATTGTAATGAAAGCACATCTTTTACGTGAGTTTGTTTTTTTTTAATCATGTTTCAAAGCTTTCTTATTTATTTAGAAAAATAATAGAAAGACAAGTGAAGTAAATATATTTTTTAATTGATGAAATAGTCAAATGATTAGTCAAAAATTGTAGAGATGAATGTCATAGCTTATTGTAAATGTAAAATGTTTATCATTTTATATAATTATAAAATCCCCGTGTTATTAGTCCTTGCCCTTGGGGCAGTAGGGATTAATAGTAATCAATTTTCCATCCTTCAACTAGTATTGCACGCAAACCAAGAATTTTAACCAAACTTTTAAGATTTTCATATCATTGTCCAACTGGTATTTTATATTTTGTCCTAAGTTTTTAGTTTTGAGGCCTTATTTGGCCTCATATCAAGGAAAAACACTTCAAACTCACTTCAAAATTAGGAAACTAGAGGGTTGAAATTTGGTGAACATGATAAGAAAGAAGCAAAGTAAATTAATGCTAACCTTTCAGGTTAGCATTAATTCCAAACATTAAATGTTTAATTTTCAGAAATGCATTATGCATAGAACATAACCCATTTCCATGGCTTCGGTGCAGCCCATTCCGGTGGCTTTGGTGTCTCTGGTGAGCTGCCAAATGTCCTCCACTCGCTAACTGCCCTCCACTTGGTTAGTTAGTTGCATGTGGCCTCCCTGTACTCTAGGTTGATTACACGTGAACACTGGTGATTTAGTTCTCTATTAGCGTAGCCAACAATCAATTCTCCATGATATTTCCAGACCTTCCACCTGCAATATGATATTTTCAGACCTTCCACCTGCAATATGTTGAATATGTGTTGGCCTTTAAAACAATATGTGCAATATGTGCATACCTTCTGCAAACAATATATACTGACCTTATACCTGCAAGATGTCGAGGAGAGAGAATGCTAAAGGTTGGAGGTGTATGCTCACATGGTTGTGAACTTTTCTTCAAACATATTGTCAGCCAGCAAACGCATTGTCATCTAGCAAGATAGGAAATCAATCCTACCAGATATAAGGTATATAAAGAAAGAAACAAAGATATATTTCTTTCAAAATGTAATTATGTATTGACATTATGGATTGATAGTAAATTTCTCGCCCATGAGAAAAAAAAATTACACCTTACTTGCCTCACTTTCGCTTTTTCACTACCTGCAGGCAGACAATATTAAAATTCCAAATCGACCTGAGCATACGCATTCCTAGAGGGCTTCAGGAGCTTCAACGTATTTTTGGAGAGAGTTGGCCTTCTTAAGAACCGAAATTGTTTCCTCTTAGCACCCTCTTCCATCCAACGCGAGAAAATTGTCTTCAGCATAGGTAATCCCACTTCAGGCCCTTTTGTCCCCATCTGATCAAGGGGGTATTCCCACCCTGAACCTACATAGGGTATGAAATTTCCCTGTCCGGGTCCTTCCGAGTGAGATTCGTTGATCCCAATCCTGCATCTAGTGAAGGTGGTGAAGATGAAGTAAGGTTGGTTATGTTCTGTTGATGTCCCTATTGACATTCTGTTGTTCCGCTGGTTCTGATCCTTATTTTGCTGATCGAAATGACTTTCTCCCCGGGCGGGGAACAATGGTCTAAAAAGTGATGAAATTTGATGAAATAGAGAATGAAACGCAGGCTAATACCCGAATTGAACCCACTAGCATAAATGAGTTTTTGAAGCACACTGGCAGAGTGGGTGGACTAATCGGAATCAATGGAGCTTGTCGATAGAAATAGAGATCCATTTCTTTATGACAACAACGGTAATTCAAAATTGAATATTTTTTGTTCCTCAAGGAAAGATCATCAAGCTATGGAACTGCAACGCTCCTGACTCGACATGACACTTCACCTTTTCCTTTCATCTTCTTTATCACCCATCCAGACCACATTCATATTCCGTATGTGTAATGTCCCCACTTTGGGACATCATCACATGGCAGAGACTTATGATGACCAGAGTAGCCAGATGGATGTTATAGCGAGTACAGGGGTATTTGAGAGGCATTGTGGGGTCCAGATGGCATTTATCATCATATTCCATCATTATGAGCCATTCCACACAGGTTGGCTTTGGTTTCGTTCCATTCCGACAATTTCCATGATTTTGACTATTTTGAGCTATAAGTTAATTAAAATCACTAAAGAGGTCATTTTGGTCACATTACTTGGAGGAACCTCTCAGTGTAGTAGCTCATTGGAATCGGGAGGAGCAACACTATAGGATGGGATGGCTAGAAGTGACTTTCAGTGGCCAGGGAAGCCACAAGGAGAGATAAGGAGATTTTCAGAGGTAAAAAGGT
>ML824943.1:0-21686 GCA_009831015.1 Picea engelmannii
GCTCCAAGGGTGAGATTTTCAAATGAAATTCAATTTCTTTTATTGATAATCAAAGATTCATCAATTTTATCCACATCCCAAGCTATCTACTCTCAACTCTCAACCACTGAACACAAGAGCCTCGATGGCCTTAAATACAATCAATTTATGTTTCTGAGATCCAATATGTTTGGATCGAATCACCTTATTCAACTCTAGATCCTATATTCTAGCCTAAAAATCAAAACAACTTCTATCTCTGTTACAAAGAAGGATTCAAAATCCTTGTTGTATTATTCGATTTGAATTCTAAATTTAATTAAAGCAGAAAAACAATTAAGAGAACCAACTCCCTTCAGTAAACATGACTTTGAATTCCAAAAGCCAATGATAACTTAAACTTTGAGCTCATGCTCCTGCATTGCATGAGTAGTTTGGTCATCTAAACTATCGCTTATTGCAACAACTATGTACATAATGGATGGTGACTAATATTCCTCTCATTTCTTGCAGAGATGGTGTTTGTGTTGGTTGTGTTCTCAACAAACATAATCGAGAAAATTTTGACAAAATGCCTCTTGAAACACCTCGACCCCTTTGCAACTTTTTCATAGTGATTTGTGTGGTTCGCTTTCTTCTCCTTCTTTCTATGGGTGTAAATATTTCTTAACTTTCATTGATGATTTCTCTAGATGCACTTGGGTTTACTTCTTAAAAATTAAGAGTGAAGTTTTTGACAATTTTTTTGGCCTATAAGGCCCTTGTAGAAAAACAATCTGGACATCAACTTCCAAGGTTAAGAACACATAATGTAGGTGAATATGTTTACAATAAATTTACAAGTTACTGCACTGCACAAGGAATTCAGATGCAACATACCATTCCATATACACCACAAAAAAATGGTGTTGTTGAGACAAAGAATCACACAATAAAATAAGCATGAAATTGTATGATCCAATCTAAGGGATTAAGTTTCCATTATTAGGAGAAATCCATGAATTGCGCAAATTACATAGTAAATTACAGTCCCACAAAGGCTCTTAAAAATATAACATCGGAAGAAGCATGGAATAAAATTAAACCAGATGTAAGCCACTTCTGTGTATTTGGTTGTAACACCCCCAACCATGCGCTGGGGAGTGCCACTTAAAAAAAGTCTTTCTCTGTTACCAATTTATAATTCACTCGACCACCCAGGCCGATTCCTGTCACTTAAACTTCTCTTGTCATCATCTCTGATACCAATTTACTAGAAATTCCACCGAAATTGCTCTGACACAACTCTGTTACTAATTAAAACATAAACATACATTCTGCAACGCATAATTATATACATATTCATAACAAAATTATACACAATCATCACATAATACACATGCAACATAAACAACATAAAATCATGGCAATAATTTCACAAATATAATTGCAAACATGATTTAACACACAACTGACACTTATCTTTTGAATAAAATACACCAACTACGGGTAGACCTTCTACGTTCCTCCCATCCTTAGACCACACTATTCATAAATCTTAACAGTGGGTCACCCCTGAGTTGGGGCTAAACTCCACTTGGGTAAGGGTTCCCAACTAGGATAAAGTATCTCATTCAACAAGAACTTAATCATAGGTAACTCAGACACAGATGACTCAATTATTGGAAAGTACATCACATATACCAATTCACACTGACATCCTACAGTCTCTCATTCTGCACATTCCTGTCCCACTAAAGGAAGTGTGCCCCTTCTCTTCTCAATAGTGCTTGGACTACCTCACCTCCCTTCCAGGGCTTCAACAATAGGATGGACATGAAGTGTCAGAGCCCTGTTGCTGTAGTTTGACACCTTAAGAAATAATTCCTAGCAATTCTCTCACCTGGAGAGAATGTGATCTTCCATGGGCTTGAAAACCCTCCTCTTGAATCTAGCTCTTCAGGCTAAGACATATACAGATATCTACGATAGTATTCAACATAATCATCACCGTAATAATCATCTCATTGAAAACAACCATCAGGTTCACTCACTAAATAGTTCTATGACAAAACAATCGGGTCATGGAAGAATAATTGGTTCCCTCAAAGCTTGTGATGGTTAAGTGAATGTCCCCCCCCCTCCCGGTCGAATTTCTAGAATGGAATAATTCCAAACCATTTGACTACATGTTCCCAACTTGACACCTGCTAGGTTGAGAGCTTCCTTCGGTCCACAACATGTTCCCAACTTGACTCTTGTCATGTTTAGAACTGCCTTTAACCACTTGTCCCCTCCTTAGGACTTAGGATATAATAATATCTCCTTAATTTTAAACTTTTTTAAGAAATATTAATAAATATTCCTTTTTGGGTTTAAGGCCCTTTAACCCAACACCCTTAACCTCAACTAGTGAAGTTTAATCCCCTCGAACTCTTTTACGTGGTTGGTTTTCCGTAGGGATGTGTTTTTATTATATTATCATCTGATCACACTTACAAACTCAATACAATGTATTGATCGTTTTCATCAGGCTCACCAACCTCAAAATATACAGCTCGTGCACTTAAAACCAGTGTGCATGAAACTTCGGGGCTGGGCACATTCTTTCTTTAATGCGCCATTCTCACACCATTTCACAGGTGCACGTTACATCATAAATTATATACAAAATGCTTCTCTACCCTTCAAAAACCCGTGAACTAAACTAGTGGGCACTTAATCTAGGGTTGCGTCCCTATTCATTTAGTATGCCATCCTTTCGCACTAACAATTTTGCGTGATGCATTTCGTTAAGCTATTTTACTTTCAGTGTGCCATTCTTGTGTTCATACATGGATGCGCTCCAAAAAATAAATTGTTTGTTGTATCATTTATAAATGTGCGTACTCCGTTGGTGTGAGATCCCCGTGCACTAACTTAATGTGCACATAACCAAACCAATAAACTTGTTACTTCATATCACCAACTTATAAGTAAAGTATAGTTACATTGATATTTACACTTGGGGATCTTCCTAGGGGTATTGCAATCCCCTCCCCCTTATTTATGCACTGTCCTCAGTGCAATATATACACATGTATGATCAAAATTTCAAAAATTCTAAAAACGATGTGGCTATTTTGCTTGCATAGCATCTTCATGCTCCCATGTTGCATCCTTAGGGTTTTACCAGGTTCATTGGACCTTTACTTTCTCTATGGATTGATTTGAGAGATGCTTGATCTTTTGATCCAATATGCACACCAGATGCACTTGAAAACCGCCTTCTTGATCCACCTGAATCACATTCCAATCAATGACATGATTAGTATCATGCACATACTTTTTAAGTAATGATGCATGGCATAAATTATGAATATGCATTGTTGCAGGAAAGACAAGGATATATGCCACAGGCCCAATCTTTTCCAGTATTTCAAATGGCCCACAAAACCACGCTGCCAACTTTGAAAAAATTCCCAACTTAAGGGAACTTCTGTTGGCCTTTACTTTCATAAACACATGGTCACCCACATTAAATTACCTATAATTTCTTCCCTTATTAGCATAAATTTTCTACCTGTCCTGCGTGGTCGTTAAATTCTTCCTAATCTTCACCATATGCTCTTCCATTTCACTGAGTAGTTCTAGCCCAACTACTGCGTGGTCTACTAGGTTATCCCAACTGACTGGTGTGTTGCATTTTCTGCCATAGAGTGTCTCAAATAGGCTCATATTCACAGATTCTTGGTACCCATTATTGTAATAAAACTCTATCAAGTGTAGATTATCCTTGCATTTGGATGGTTTATCCATGACATACATCCTTAACATATCTTCTATTACCTGATTCACCCTTTCTGTATGCCCATATGACTCTAGATGATAAGTTGTGCTAAGATGCATATTTGTTCCAAATCCATTGAACAATCCTTGCCAAATTTTTTGAAGTAAATTTTGGATCTCTGTAGACACAATTGTCTTGGGAATTCCATGCAATCGAGCTATCTCTCTCAAATAAGCATCATCTATGTTAGCTACCTTGTGAGTAAGATTTACTGGAATAAAATGGGCAACTTTGGTAAGCTTATCCACCACTACCATGATAAAATCATGATGCTTGTTAGTTATGGGTAGTTTAGTGATAAATTCCATTGTTACCACTTCCCACTTCCACTCAAGAATGGGAAATGGCTGTAGTAGTCTAGTTGGATTTCTATGCCCATCCTTGACCTTTTGACATGCCAAACAATTGGCAATGAAATAAAAAATTTCTTTCTTCATGCATGACCAATAATATTGGCTCTTGACAACTGTAATAGTTTTCTAGTAACCTGGGTGTCCATCATAAGGTACATTATGCATTTCTCCCAATATCAGATTCTTCAATTACTGAGAATTTGGCACATAAATTCTTCCTCTATATCTGATAATTTCATCACCTTCCATCTTACAGTCTTCAACTTTTTGCTGTAAATTACCTTATTGAAGTTTTTCCTTTAACTCCATATATTTCTGATCTGATTTTGCGGCTTCTATAATTTTATCTTTCAAATTTGATTGACACATGCTAATGGATGTAGCATGCATCTCATGTACCCTCCTACTAAGTGCATAATCCACCTTGTTCTCTTTACCTTTGACATGTTTTATATCAAAATCATATTCAATGATGAAATTTAACCACCTTCTTTGCCTGGAATTTAGAGTTGGTTGTCCAAACAAGTATTTCAGACCACACTGGTTTTTCCTCAACTAAAATATCTTTTCCATGAGGTTTTCCCAACTCTAAATCATGAGTTGCATATTGTCTTTCTTGCTCCTTCAAATTCCTTGATTCATAACACACCACATAACCATTGTGACTAAGGACTCGACCCAGTCCTTCTTTACATGAATCAATGCATATGACGAAGTCTTGAGTTGGATAAACAATCCTTAGTATTGGAGTACTTGTTAATAGATGCTTCAAGTGTTGAAAACTTCTTTCACAATCCTGGGTCCATTCAAACCTCACATCCTTCTTCTGCAAGGAAATGATTGGATATGAAATCCTTGAGAATTCCTCAATGAATCTTCTATAGTAACCTGCAAGGCCAATGAATGATATCACCTCTAAGACATTCCTTGGTTTTGGCCACGTTTTTATGGCCTTCATCTTTCTAGATCTACTGCAATTCCTTCCTCTAAAATGATATTCCCCAAATAATGAATTTGCTTCTGGTAAAATGAGCACTTGCTAAACTAGGCATACAACTGATGCTCCCTCAATATCTGTAACACCATTCTCAAGTGTTGTTCATGCTCTACTTCAGACTTAGAATATATCAAATTGTCATCCAAGAATACAATGGAAAAATTATCCAAGTAATTCCTGAATACACCATTCATGAGACACATGAAGACAACTGGTGAATTTGTTAATCCAAATGGAACCATTATGAACTCATAATGGCCATAAATTGTTATGAAATAAGTATTACTGATGTATTGTTATTTAATTTTGACCTAATGATAGCATGACATGATACCAATCTTGGAGAATATTTTTGCATCTTTCATCTGATAAAAAATGTCATCTATCCTTGGCAAAGGATACTTATTCTTCATAGTTACTTTGTTCAACTGATTTAAGTCAATAAAAAGTCTCAAAGTTCCATCCTTTTTCTTTACAAACAATACCGGGGCACCCCAAGGTGACACACTTGGGCATATATACCCCTTCTTCATAAGATTTGCAAGTTGCATTTGCAATTCCTTCAGTTCTGGTGTACTCATTCTGTAAGGATTCTTAGATACTGGAGCTGCTCCATGCATCAGATTTATAGCAAAGCCAATATCTCTCTTAGGTGGAAATCCTGGTATCTCCCTGAATACATCTTCAAACTCTTTCAGGACTACACAGTCTTCAATATCTGGCACCTTATCTTTAGGTGTCTCTTCCAATTGTGTCGAAAATATTTGACACCCTTTCCTGTAACTCCACTTCAGTTGCAAGGCTGAGATTTACCTAAAAGTTATTGCTATGGGAATTCCTTGTATTATCCTTCCACTTCCTTCCTCATCTAAGAAAGTAAATGAGTTTTTATAAAAGTCCATGACAACATGGTGTTGGTCCAACCAATCCATACAAATTAGGCAGTCATAGGAACCTAAAGGTATAATGATCAGATCTTCTTTGGTGTTCAGTCCATTCATTCTCATTGGAAATGCTTTGACCATATCATTAATATTTTTTTTAGCTCTTGTATCTAGCTACACCATCCAATGTTTTCCAAGCTTGTTTCATGGCAAATGAAACCTTTCCACCATCCTAGGATCTAGATAACTATGACTAGCTCCTGAATCAATTAAAATAACAATGGGATGATTATTGATCTTACCTTCTACTTCATTCTTATGTGACTGGAAATTATCTTGCTTGCTGTCCAAGGCTCCATATATCTTAGGTACACTTCTTCCCATGTCGTCCATTGTTTCAGCTTGCTGCACACTGTGAAAAATTCTCATTCTTTCACTTTTGTGAGGGCATTTTCTGTACATATGATCTCACTTACAAACCCAACATTGAATAGGTTGTTTCGTTCGCCTTTTTCCCAATGGATATGTCATTATGGATTCTTTATTATCTGGTTGTTCCTGATAGTTATTTCTAAAGAATGGTGTCTTAGTCCCTTTCTTCCTCTGTTCCATCTTACTTTTCTTCTTTGCTTCCCAAGCTTTCAGGTAAGATGCTTTCCCTTTCACTGATCCTAAAGGCACTTATCCCTCCTTATTGTTTCCTCCAATGTTTTAGGTTCATCATATTGTATTATTTCACTGATAAATGGTGGAAACCCACTCAAATATCTTTGAATCTTAACCTAATAATCTTTGATGAAGGAGACATATTTCAACAACTATAAAAACCTTCTTTCACATTCATCTATTGTCATACTCCCAAACTTGAGCTCAAATAAATATTTCATTTTCTTTTCATATTACATCTTAGTCATGTATTTCCTTTGAAAATACATTTTGAATTCACTCCAAGTCACCTTCTTCTCATCAATGTGCTATACCTACACATATTGATCCCACGACATTGATACTTTTCCCTTAAGATGATAAATAACTATTCTACCCTCTTCCAGTGAAGAGTAGTTATGAAATTGAAAACGCTTTCTCATATTTAGTATTCAAGTCTCTGCATCCTCATCCTTTATTTTTTCACCATCAAATTTAGGAGGCTTGATTTTGTTCATTTCTCCCTGAATTTCATCCACCCCAGATCTCTTCTTGGGTTTATTGACAAGAATTGAACTATTGCGAGCTCACCTAGTGGAATGTCTTGAAGAGTGATGGTGTTCTCTACCAACACTTCTGTTACGCACTGATATTCCCCTCTTATCATGAGACTTATGGCTTCTTGATTTTCTTGACTCAATATGCTTATCCATCTTCCTCTCTATTCTATCCAAGCTCTACATCAAATTAATGTTGAAGTCTTTCTGTTTCTCCTTGGCTTTCATAAGCCTCTCATTGTCAGCTTTATGAATCATGACATCCCTTTGAAATTTTTTTATGGTTTCTACCAAGTTCATGCTTTCTTCCTTACCTTATCCATGTCCATTTGAATTTGTACCTTCATTACCCATATGGACATACATTCCTTCGATCTCTTCTTCGTGACTGGAAATTCCCTACACATATTCCATGATTCTAAACTTGTGTTGATCTTGCTTTGATATAATGTTGTTAACTCTGCAAAATGTGCAACCAACAAAATCTGTTAGGCTAGATAATTTAACAAATCATGAAATGATGTACAATTCTATTTTCATAAAGTGTCAGAATCATCTCTTCTGATTTCTTGGGAAGATTGATCACCCAATTGACTTCGCGCACACTACTTTTCAGTTATTAACATGCACTAATTTTACATAGTCAACGCTAAAACGTAACACATACACCTCACACCACTATCCAATGTGCATATTTTTCCATCACACACCAATACTTTACTGAGCACAAACTTTATGTTGTGCACAGATACTCTCTATGTATTACCAACACTACACCACATTACTTCAAGGTTAAGTGTTTTCACACTGCACGCCAGTAGTTTTTACCTTCAAGAAACATGACTATGCACGAACAGTCATACCAATGTTGCGCATGCACTAATAATTCAAACTTGAATTATGCCAAAGCTTCATTCTACACATCATGTGTACTACACTATTACTTGTGCGACACAAGCTTGCACCTTGTGATGAAAAAGTTGTCTTGTTTTTCTGCGCATCTATATTTTGTGCATGCCACATGTTATGCATAACACAATGCCACACGTTAGTGTATACACCCTATGCATCACTATTTTCTGTGTAACGCCAAACATTAATGCGCACACCTAGGCAACATCGTTTCTTTAGATCACCGACTCCACATAGTGCTATAATTAGATTTTAATGCACACACCTACACATCTTACTCTCCTGTGCATCATTACTACTCAACACACACATTTCCCTAGCCACTTAACTGATTTTTCCACAATTTGCACTACATAAATTGGGGATTTTTCCCAATTTTACTTAAGTGCTTCTAATTTTCATCATAGATGCATTGTATTGAAAATTCATCCACTCCCGAATTAAATTATCTATGAAGCTATGCTTTGACATGATGTTAATTCAGCCCATCTAGGCTTAGTGTTGAAAATTGGGCTTTGATACCAATTTGTAACACCCCCATCCTTGCACTGGCGAGTTTCCACTTAAAAAAATTCTTTCTATGATACCAATATATAACACACTTGGCCACCTAGGCCGAGTCCGGTCACTTAAAATTCTCTTGTCATCAACTTTGATACCAGTTTACCAACAATTCCACTGAAATTCATCTGACACAACTCTGTCACTGCTTAAAACATAAACATACATTTTGCAATGTGTAATTATATACATATTCATAACAAAATTATACACAATCATCACATAATATACATGCAACATAAAATCATGAACTAATTGCATAAATATAAGAAAACATGATTTAACACACAACTGGCACTTATCTTTTGAATAAAAGACACCAACTGCGGGCAAACCTTCCTCGTTCCTCCCAGCCTTAGACCACATTGTTCATAAATCTCAAAAGTGGTTCACCCCCAAGCTGGAGCTAAACTCCACTTGGGTAAGGGTTCCCAACCAGGCTAAAGTATCTCATTCAACAAGAATTCAGTCATAGGTAACTCAGACACAGATGACTCAATTACTGAAAATTCTGTCACAGATGCCAATTCCCACTCACATCCTACAGTCTCTCATTCCCCACATGAATGTCCCACCACAGGATGTGTTCCCCTTCTCTTCTCAATAGTCCTTCGACTGCCTCACCTCCCTTCCAAGGATTCAACAATAGGCATGGAAGGAAGTCTCAGAGCCTTGTCATTGCAGTTCGACACCTCGAGAAATAATTCCAAACAATTCTCTCACCTAGAGAGAATGTGATCTTCCATGGGCCTGACAACCTGGCTCTTCAATCTAGCTCTTCATGCTAAGCCATATACATAATTCTGCGAAAATATTCAACATACTAGTCATAATAATAATCTGCTCATTGAAAACAACCATTGGGTTCACTCACTGAACAATTCTATGAAAAAACAGGTGGGTCATGGAAAAACAATCAGTTCCCTCACAACTCATGGTGGTCGAATGAATCCCCCCCATCCAAATTGTCAAAATTGACTAAGTCCAAACCATTTGACTGCTTGTTCCCAACTTGACACATGTTAGGTTAGGGGCCGCCTTCAGTCCACAACATGTTCCCAATTTGACACTTTTCATGTTGAGAACTTACTTTAACCACTCGTCCCCTCCTTAGGACTTATGATATAATAATATATCCTTACTTTTACACTTTTTAAGAAATATTAATAAAATATTCCTTTTTGGGTTAAGCGCCTTTAACCCATGCCCCTTAACCTCAGCCAGTGGAGTTTAACCCCCCCGAACTCTTTTACATGGTTGGTCTGCCACATGGATGTATTTTTATTATATTATCATATGATTACATTTACAAACTCAATACAATGTACTGATCTTTTTCATTAGGCTCACCAAACTCAAAATATACAACTCACACACTTAAAACCAATGTGTGTGGAACTTCGGGGTTGCGTGCATTATTTCCTCAGTGCGCCAACCTCACTCCCTTTCACATGTGCACATTACATCATAAATTATATACAAAAGGATTCTATGCCATTCAAAAACCTGTGCACTTAACCAGTGCACGCTGAATCTAGGGTTTTGCACCTATTTCTTCAATGCACCATCTTTTCAAACTAACACTTGCATGTGTTGCATTTCATTAAGCTATTTCACTTTCAGTGCACCAGTCTTGTGTTCATACATTGGTGCACTCCATACATTAAACTATGCACTGTATCATTTATAACTGCACACACTCATTTGGTGTGAGATCCTCACGCACTAACTTAATGCATGCAGAACCATACCAACAAACTTGTTACTTCAGCTGACCAACTTATAAGTAAAGTAGAATTACATTAATATTTACACTTGGGGATCGACCTAGGGGTATTACATTGGTAGTGTAGCATGGGCTCACATTCCTGATGAGAAAAGGAAAGCTTTGCAACCAAAAAGTGAGAAGTACATTTTTTTGAATATTTAGAATATGTCAAAGGTTACAAACTTCTTCAATCTCATTCTAATGAATTTTTTATTAGAATAGATGTTAAACTTGATGAAAATATCTTGTCCCGCGAGCCATCTTCAACATTTGTGCCATCTTCTGTTCCTATTCTAGTTTCTTCTTCTTCATATGATGACAGTGAGGATGAAAATCCACCTCCGCCTGCTCACCTTCCTCTAGATGATTCCATTGAACATGAACTTGCACCAGTACCACCATTTCCTAGATAGGTCCATTAAACTCGAGAAGCAATTGATGATATTATAGGTGATCCTTTATATCAATGTCGAACACGTTCACAGTTCCAATGATCCTCTTCTCTTCTGGCTCAAGTTTCAGAGACTCATGAGATAAAGACATTTATAGAAGCTTTAGGTCATCCATATTGGGATACACCAATGAATGAATAACATCACTCTTTAATGGAAAATGACACTTGGGATCTTCTACCTCTTTTGAAAGGAAGAAAACTTTTCAGATGTAAATAGGTGTATAGAAATAAGTATGCTTCATATGTAAGTGTTGAAAGAAATAAGGCTTGGTTAGTTTGCAAAGGGTTCTCTCAAGTTGAAGGCATAGACTATAATGAAACCTTTTCCTCTATAGCCAAAATGAATTCCATCTACCTTGTTCTTTCTCTTGTTGCATCACATAAATGGGAGGTCCATCAAACGTATGTCAAATATACCTTATTGCATGGGGTTTTGAAATAATAAATATACATGGAGAAACCTCCCTGCTATGTCCATAATGACTCCAGGCTTGTTTTCTTCCTTAAGAAATCTCTATCTCCTTGAGCTTGGTATGCCAAAATGGACAACTTTATTCTTGATACCGAATTTTCTAGATGCCATTATGACCCTAATTTATATACCAAGAAAGTAGGAAGCCATATCACAATCCTTGTTCTTTGTGTTGATGATCTTATCCTCATTGGTAATGACCCTAAACTTTAAAACCATGTGAAAACCAACCTTAAGAAGAAATTTGAAATGATTGAGTTAGGCTATTTGCACTATTTCCTTGGCCTCTAAGTTTTGTGAACAAAGGAAGGAGTTTTTCTTTCCCAGTCTTATTATGCTTGTGACCTTCTTTGTCGCTTTCACATGGAATATTCTAAACCAACCCCTTCTCCCTTCCATTCTAGAGTCAAACTTGTTGCCACCTGTACTTCTCCCAAAGTTGATGCCACTTTGTAATGTTAGTTAGTTGGTAGCCTCTTATATTTGACTCATACCCGTCCTGATATTTCCTTTACTATTGGTCTTGTTGCTCGGTATATGAAAACACCCCATGAAAGCCATTGGAAAGAACCTAAAAGGATACTTCAGTATGTCTAGGGTACAATTCAGTTTGAAATACATTATAGCTCATAGGGGACTCCTTTATTGGTTTTTTTAATTGATTCAGATTGGGCCGATGACCCCGATGATTGAAATTCTACTGTAGGTTATGTTTTCAACCTTGGTTTAGGGTGTATAAGAAAAAATAAGTTATTTCTATTTTCTCCATTCTCCTCCTTTATTCAGGCTCAAAACTGTAGGTACAACACATGGACTCAATATTTCTCTGACCAATCCTTTGTTCAACAGTTCTTGCACTTGTTTGCTGATCTCTTCATTTTCTATTGGAGGCATTCTATAAACTGCTTTGTTTGGAAAAATAGCTCCATGAATCAAATCTATATGATGATTGATACTTCTAACAGGTGGTAGTTCATTAGGAAAACCATCAACTACAATATCCACATACTCCTCTAACAATTTATGAACTTCAATAGGAAAGTCATCTATTCTCGTGTTGGTTAAAATAGTCCTAGGTTTTCCAACAACAACAAAACTTATCTCTTCATCTTGCACAACTTCAAAAATTCCTTTTTTGTGACCAACAATACTTTTGGACTTGTTTGCTCTTCTTATCTTTCATCCTTAAGAGGAATAAGAGTATGCCTTCTTCCTTCCTTCTCAAATGTAAAGGTATTCTCTCTACCATTGTACACCACATTTTTGTCATATTTCCATGTTCTTCCCAACAACACATGACAAACATCCATCAGAATGACATCGCATAAAATCTAATCCTTATAATTTCCAATCTAGAAATCAACTTTACACTATTCATTCACCAATACTTGATTCCCTTTTTGCATCCAATAAACTTTATATGGTGTAGGATTCATCTCTTTTTGCAGTCCTAAATTCTCAACCATTTCCACATAAACCAAATTATCAGTACTACCATTATTAATAATCAATTTGCAACACTTACCTTTTGATTTGCACATTGTGAATAGATTTTTCCTTTGTGTTGGTTCATGCACTTCCTTGTTTGATTTCAGTAAAGTTATCCTCATCAATAAGGCTTCTCCTACCTCTATAACTTCAACATTATCCTCTAGTTCTCTTGGTTCATTTTCAACTTGTGCAATCTGAACATTTCCTTGTCTTGCAACATTCTCTGGACAATCCCATGACATATGGTCTGTCTTACCACATGTATAACATCTGACCTCATATCCTTTGCCTCTTCCTCTGTGTCTCCGAAAATATCTTCTTTCTCTGAAGTCTCTTCCTCTTCCTCTTGAGGATTGTTCTTGCTGATTTGATGTATCATATTCTTCCTTCTGAGCTGAAAAATTATTCTTCCCAGCTTGTTGTCCCTTACCTCTGTAATCTTGACCTTTCCCTTTTCCTAAATTATGTCTTCCATTCAGGTTCTCTTCCACCTTATAGGCACATTGTTATGCCTCCACCACTGCATTTGGAGATAAAAGACTCAATTGATCTTGTATTTCTAATCTGAGACCATTCATATACCTCGCTACCTTCTCTGAGCTATCCTAAGTATAACCAACTCTAATATTCACCTTGTAAAACTCTTAAGTGTACTCTCTAACAATTAGGAATCTCTGTCTCAGATTTTGCATCTGTCTATACAAGGCAAGCTGATAGTCTTTAGCTAAAAGTTTACCTTTTAACTTTGCAACCATTATATCCCAAATTTTGATTGGCTGTTTGTTATTCATTTTTCTCTCTTTTTGAACACCATCCCACCATAACAAAGCGTGGCCCTTCTTCTTTGTGACTGCAAATTTCACCTTCTTTTCATCATGAACCTCATCATAATCAAAGTGTTTGTCTAACACATTGATCCAATCAACTAATTCTTTTGCATTTAAGCCTCCACTGTATGAAACTATCTCTGTTCTGGACTTTGAACTAACTCCCATAACTGCTTTTAATAATTTGAGTCTAGGATTCTCTTCTGTCACTTCTTCTTCTTCTGTATTATCCTCTTGCTCAGCTTCACTGACATCACCTGCTTTAGGATCTCTTCTCCCAACATTTCTTATGGCTTCAACTTATGCGCGAAAAGTTCTCATTTTCTCCATCACCTCTGCATTTGCAACTGGTCTTCCTCCACGACATCCTCTGCCATGTCCTCTTCGAAACTGAATTTCCATTTGAGAATGTAATAGATTCTTTTGAGAATTATTAAAATCCTGAATTGCTCCTACTTCTATCAATGGAAGAGGTGAGAAATAAATTCTCCCTTTCATACACTTACAGGAATCAAGATTTCCTGCTCTGATACCACTTAATGTAGGGTATTTGTCAATAAAAATTATAAACTCAAGTCATAGACCTACAAAAACCATTAGATATACAGACCTATGCTAGAGAATAACTTAATTATTACAATGTATTGTGATAGTTCCAAACCCATCAGATTTCAAACAAAACAAACAATGTTTGTTTAGGATTTTGGCTCCGCTAAAGGTCGAGTCCACCACTGTGCTTTATAACCTCTGCAATGAATACAGGCTGTTTGATTCCAGATCAGATTTCAAACACAACTCAACACTATATTGGATTTGAATTATGGGTATAGGTTTCGACGTTAACCCATGTGCATATACCTTCGCTGAAATGGATTATGATCATCGATATTATCCCTAGATCGATTCTAAACCACACAATTTTAAGAATAATAATTCCAACGTGGTAATATTTGACAGAGAATTTAGATTGAGAACAAAGCTTCGATTATCTAAATTCAACCACAAAATATACTTAGGATTCGTTCCATAGTGAATTGGATGAACTCCCGACATGAATTTATAAAGAAAAAATCATATATTTCATAGCAAGGGATCAAATAGACATACCCAGTCAACTCCAAGGGTGAGAGTTCCAAATGAAATTCAATTTATTTTATTGATAATCAAAGATTCATCAATTTTATCCACATCCCAATCTCTCTACTCTCAACTCTCAACCATTGAACACAAGAGGTTCGATGGGATTAAATACAATCAATTTATGTTTCTCAGATCCACTATATTTGGATCAAATCACCTTATTCAACTCTAGATCCTATATTCTAGCCTAAAAATCAAAACAATTCAACTCTAGATCCTATATTCTAGCCTAAAAATCAAAACAAATTCTATCTTTGTTACAAAGAAGGAATTAAAATACTTTTTTGTATTATTCGATTTGACTTCTATATTTAATTAAAACAAAAAAAAAACAAATAAGAGAACCAACTCTCTTTGGTAAACTTGACTTTGACTTCCAAAAGCCAATGATAACTTAAAATTTGAGCTCATGCTCCTGCATCACATGAGTAGTTTGGTCATCTAAACTATCGCTCATTGCAACAACTATGTAATCAACAAATGGTGACTAATCTTCCTCTCATTTCTTGCAGAGATGGTGTTTTTGATGGTTGTGTTCTCAACAAACATAATCGAGAAAATTTTGACAAACGTGCCTCTTGACACACCTCGACCCCTTTTCAACTTGTTCACAGTGATTTGTGTGGTTCACTTGCTTCTCCTTCTTTCTATGGGTGTCAATATTTCTTAACTTTCATTGATTATTTCTCTAGACGCACTTGGGTTTACTTCTTAAAACTTAAGAGTGAAGTTTTTGACAAGTTTTTTGGCCTATAAGGCCCTTGTAGAAAAACAATCTGGACATCAACTTCAAAGGTTAAGAACACATAAAGGAGGTGAATATGTTTACAATAAATTTACAAGTTACTACATTGCACAAGGAATTCATATGCAACATACCGTTCGATATACACCATGAAAAAGTGGTGTTGCTGAGAGAAAGAATCACACAAAAAAATAAATCTGAAATTGTATGATCCAATCTAAGGGATTAAGTTTCCATTATTAGGAGAAAACCATCAATTGTGTAAATTACATAGTAAATTACACTCCCACAAAGGCTCTTAAAAATATAACATCGGAAGAATAATGGAATAAAATTAAACCAGATGTAAGCCACTTCCATGTATTTGGTTGTAACACCCCCAACCATGTGCTAGGGAGTGCCACTTAAAAAATTTCTTGCTCTTGTACCAATTTATAATGCACCCGACCACCCAGGCCAAGTCCTGTCACTTAAACTTCTCTTGTCATTAGTTCTGATACTGATTTACTAACAATTCCACCGAAATTACTCGGACACAACTCTGTCACTAATTAAACCATAAACATACATTCTGCAACACGTAATTATATACATATTCATAAAAAAATTATACACAATCATCACAGAATATACATGCTGCATAAACAACATAAACTCATGACAATAATTGCATAAATATATTTGCAAACATGATTTAACACACAACTGACACTTATCTTTTGAATAAAATACACCAACTGTGGGCAGACCTTCCACGTTCCTCCCATCCTTAGACCACACTATTCATAAATATCAACAGTGGGTCACCCCCGAGCTGGGGCTAAACTCCACTTGGGTAAGGGTTCCCAACCAGGCTAAAGTATCTCATTCAACATGAACTCAATCACATGTAACGTAGACACATATGACTCAATTATTGAAAAGTCTGTCACATATACCAATTCGCACTGACATCCTACAGTCTCTCATTCCCCACATTCCTATCCCACCCTAGGAAGTGTGCCCCTTATCTGCTCAACAATCGTTTGAATACCTCACCTCCCTTCCAGGGCTTCAACAACAGGATGGACATGAAGTCTCAGAGCCATGTCACTATAGTTTGACACCTCGAGAAATAATTCCTAGCAATTCTCTTACCTGGAGAGAATGTGATCTTCCACGGACTTGACAACCCTCCTCTTCAATATAACTCTTCAAGATAAGCCATATAAAAATATCTGCGACAATATTCAACATATTGGTCACCATAATAACCGACTCATTGACAACAACCATCAGGTTCACTCACTGAATAGTTCTATGAAAAAACAATCGGGTCATGGAAGAATAGTCGGTTCCCTCACAGCTTGTGATGGTCGAATGAATCCCCCTCGGCCGAATTTCCAGAATGGAATATGTCCAAACCATTTGACTACATGTTCCGAACTTGACACCTGTCAGGTTGAGAGCTTCCTTCGGTCCACAACATGTTCCCAAATTGACACTTGTCATGTACCTTTAACCACTTGTCCCCTCCTTAGGACTTAGGATATAATAATCTCTCCTTACTTTTACACTTTTTTAAGAAATATTAATAAATATTCCTTTTTAGGTTTAAGCCCCTTTAAACCAACCCCCTTAACCTCAACTAGTAGAATTTAAGCCCCTCAAACTCGTTTACGTGGTCGGTCTACCATAGGGATGCGTTCTTATTATATTATCATACGATCACATTTACAAACTCAATACAATGTACTGATCTTTTTCATCAGGCTCACCAGCCTCAAAATATACATCTTGCACACTTAAAACTAGTGCACGTGAAACTTCGGGGTTGCACGCATTCTTTCCTTAGTGTTCCAATCTCACACCGTTTTGTAGGTGCACGTTACATCATAAATTATATACAAAATGCTTTTCTTCCCTTCAAAAACTTGCGCACTAAACCAGTGCAGACTGAATCTAGGGTTGCATGCCTATTCCTTCAGTGTGCCATCCTTTCACACTAACACTTGCATGTGCTACATTTTGTTAAGCTATTTCACTTTCAGTTCTCCATTATTGTGTTCATACATAGGTGTGCTCCAAAAATTAAACCGCACAATATATCATTTATAACTGCGTGCACTCTTTTGGTGTGAGATCCCCGTGCACTAACTTAATGCACACATAACCAAACCAATAAAATTGTTACTTCATATCACCAAATTATAAGTAAAGGACAATTACATTTGTATTTACATGTGGGGATTGGCCTAGGGGTATTACAATCCCCTCCCCCTTATTTATGCAGTGTCCTTAGTGCTGTATATACACATGTACGATCAAAATTTCAAAAATTCTAAAAATAATGTGGCTATTCTGCCCGCATAACATCTTCATGCTCCCAAGATTCATCCTCAGGGTTGTACTAGGTCCGTTCTACCTTTACTTTCTCTATGGATTGATTCCAGAGTTGCTTGATCTTCCAATCCAATATGCACACCAGATGCACTTGAAAACCGCCTTCTTGCTCCACCTGAATCACATTCCAATCAATGACATGATTAATATCAGGCACATAATTTTTAAGTAATGACTCATGGAATACATTATGAATATGCATTGTTGCAGGAAAGGAACGCATATATGCAACATGCCCAATCCTTTCTAGTATTTCAAATGGCCCACAAAACTGCGCTGCCATGTCTGAAAAATTTCCCAACTTAAGGGAACTTATGTTGGCCTTTACTTTCAGAAACACATGTTCACTCACATTAACACTAACAATTGTGTGCCTATTCCTTCAGTGTTCCATCCTTTCACGCTAACACTTGCGCGTGCTTCATTTTGTTAAGGTATTTCACTTTCATTTCGCCATTATTGTGTTCATACATATGTGCGCTCCAAAAATTAAACTGCGTGCTATATCATTTATAACTACACGTTCTCTTTTGGTGTGAGGTCCCCATGCACTAACTTAATGCACGCATAAACAAACCAATAAAATTGTTACTTCATATCACCAAATTATAAGTAAAGGACAATTACATTGATATTTACACGTGGGGATTGGCCTAGGGGTATTACAATTCGCTCCCCCTTATTTATGCACTGTCCTTAGTGTTGTATATACACATGTTTGATCAAAATTTCAAAAATTCTAAAAATGATGTGGCTATTCAGCCTGCATAGCATCTTCATGCTCCCAAGTTTCATCCTTAGGGTTGTACCAGGTCCATTCGACCTTTACTTTCTCTATGGATTGATTCTAGAGCTGCTTGATCTTCCGATCCAATATGCACACCAGATGCACTTGAAAACTGCCTTCTTGCTCCACCTGAATCACATTCCAATCAATGACATGATTAATATCAGGCACATAATTTTTAAGTAATGAATCATGGAATACATTATGAATATGCATTGTTGCAGGAAAGGAAAGCATATATGCCACATGCCCAATCCTTTCTAGTATTTCAAATGGCCCACAAAACTACGCTGCCAAATTTGAAAAATTTCCCAACTTAAGGGAACTTATGTTGGCCTTTACTTTTAGAAACACATGGTCACCCACATTAAATTCCATATGTGTTCTTCCCTTATTAGCATAAATTTTCTACCTGTCCTGCGCGGTCTTTAAATTCTTCTTAATCTTCACTATCTGCTCTTCCATTTCCCTAAGTAATTCTGGCCCAACTACTGTGCGGTCTGCTAGGTTATCCCAACTGGCTGGTGTGTTTCATTTTCTGCCATAGACTGTCTCAAATGGGCTCATATTCAGGGATTCTTGGTACCCATTGTTATAATAAAACTCTATCAAGTGTAGATAATCCTCCCATTTGGATGGTTTATCCATGAAATACATCCTTAACATATCTTCTATTACATGCTTCACCCTTTCTGTCTTACCATCTAACTCTAGATGATAAGTTGTGCTAAAATGCATATTTGTTCCAAATCCCTTGAACAATCCTTAACAAAATTTTGAAGTAAATTTTGGATCTCTCTCAGACACAATTGTCTAAGGAATTACATGCAATAAAACTATCTCTCTCAAATAATCATCATCTATGTTAGATATCTTGTGAGTAAGCTTTACTAGAATAAAATGGGCAACTTTGGTAAGCTTATCCACCACTACCATGATAGAATCGTGTTGCTTGTTAGTTCTGGGTAGTTTAATGATATATTCCATTGTTACCACTTCCCACTTCCACTCAAGAATGAAAAATGGTTGTATTAGTCTAGCTGGATGTCTATGCCCGACCTTGACCTTGTGACATGCCAAACAATTGGAAATGAAATCAACAATTTATTTCTTCATGCATGACCAATGATATTGGCTCTTGACAACTATAATAGTTTTCTAGTAACCTGGGTGTCCAACATACGGTACATTATGCATTTCTCCCAATACCAGATTCTTCAATTCCTAAGAAATTTGGCACATAAATTCTTCCTCTGTATCTAAGAATTTCATCACCTTCCAGCTTATTGTCTTCAACTTTATGCTGTAAATTATCTTGTTGAAGTTTTTCCTTTAACTCCATATATTTCTGATCTGATTTTGCAGCTTCTAGAAATTTATCTTTCAAATATGATTGACACATGCTAATGTTTGTAGCATGCATCTCATGCACCCTCCTGCTGAGTGCATCAACCACCTTATTCTCTTTACCTTTGACATGTTTTATATCAAAATCATATTCAATGAGGAAATTTAACCACCTGCTTTGCCTGGAATTTAGAGTTGGTTGTCAAAACAATTATTTCAGACCACACTGGTTTGTCCTCAACTCAAATCTCTTTCCCATGAGGTAGTGCCTCCACATATTCAAGGAATGCACTATAACTGCCAACTCTAAATCATGAGTTGCATAATGTCTTTCATGCTCCTTCAACTTCCTTGATTCATAACACACCACATAACCATTGTGACTAAGGACTTGACCCAATCCTTCTTTACATGAATCAATGCATACGAAAACGTCTTGGGTTGGATAAAAAATCCTCAGTATTGGAGTACTTGTTAATAGATGCTTCAAGTGTTGAAAACTTCTTTCACAATCCTGGTTCCATTCAAACCTCACATCCTTCTTCTGTAAGAAAGTGATTGGATGTGAAATCCTTGAGAATAACTCAATGAATCTTCTATAGTAACTTGCAAGGCCCATGGATGATCTCACCTCTAAGAAATTCCTTGGTGTTGGCCATTTTTCTATGGCCTTCATCTTTCTAAATCTACTACAATTCCTTCCTCTGAAATGATATGACCCAAATAACGGATTTTCTTCTGGTAAAATGAGCACTTGCTCAACTAGGCATACAACTGATGCTCCCTCAATATCTGTAACACCATTCTCAATTGTTGCTCATGCTCTACTTCAGACTTAGAATATATCAAAATTTCATCCAAGAATACAATGAAAAACGTATCCAAGTAATTCCTGATTACACATTCATGAGACACATGAAGACAACTGGTGCATTTGTTAATCCAAATGGAACCACATCTATGAACTCATAATTTCCATACCTTGTTATGAAAGAAGTCTTACTGATGTATTCTTCTTTAATTCTGACCTGATGATAGCATGACATGAGACTAATCTTGGAGAATATTTTTACATCTTTTAGCTGATAAAAAAGGTCATCTATTCTTGGAAAAGGATACTTATTCTTCACAGTTACTTTGTTCAACTTCTCTAGGTCAACACAAAGTCTCAAAGTTCCATCCTTTTTCTTTACAAACAATACTGGGGCACCCCAAGTTGACACACTTGGGAGTTGTTGGTCACTATAATTGCTTAATTAATTTTAAACAACCAAGTGAAACATAAATTATCAACCCAGGGAAGTCTTTTGTTTCAAAGATAGCCACGCACTATATATGCTCAATTCCAAAGGCACTTAGTGTTGTAGTAAAGAAATTCACACTATTTATTCTTGCTTGAATGAACTGAAGCTCTGAATTAAATCACAGGAAATAAATTCCCCTATTGAAATTCTTTAAAGCTTAATTAAGAATCCTGGATTACATTAAAAATAATACTGCAATGGGAAAGAACAACTATCTTGCAATCAGAGAACAGGACCCTTACTCTCAAACAGAGACTCAGTACTAACACTCTT
>ML824943.1:21786-50012 GCA_009831015.1 Picea engelmannii
TGATTGTATTTAAGGCCATCGAGGCTCTTGTGTTCAGTGGTTGAGAGTTGAGAGTAGATAGCTTGGGATGTGGATAAAATTGATGAATCTTTGATTATCAATAAAAGAAATTGAATTTCATTTGAAAATCTCACCCTTGGAGCCGACTAGGTATGTCTATTTGATCCCTTTCTGCGAAATATTTGAGTTTTTCTTTATAAATTCATGTTGGGAGTTCTTCCAATTCACTGTGGAATGAATCGTAAGTATATTCTATGGTTGAATTTGGAAAATTGAAGCTATGTTCTCAATCTAAATTCTTTGTCAAATATTACCACATCAGAATTATTAAATCTTGAAATCGTGTGGTTTAGAATCGATCTAGGGCTAAGATCGATGATCATAATCCATTTTTGCAAAGGTATATGCACACGGGTTAAGGTCGGGACCTATACACATAATTCAAATCCAGTATAGTGTTGAGTTGTGTTTGAAATCCGATCTAGAATCATATGGCCTATATTCCTTGCAGAGGTTATAAAGCATGATTGTGGAACTGACCTTTGGCGGAGCGGAAATCCTAAAAAAATATTGGTTTTTTTTTTTTGAAATCTGATGGGTTTTGAACTATCACATTATATTGTAATAATTTAGTTAATCTCCAGTGTAGGTCTGTAGATCTAACGGTTTTTGTAGGTCTTTGGGTTGATTTTATAAGTTTTATTGACAAATACACTACATTAAGTGGTATTTGTTATAACCATAAATTTCTCTACACATGCATACCTAGAATTTGGCCCTCTTACTTGCATTTTTTTGCCAAGCCATCACTGAGTTGCTCTTCTAAAAAACCAAATTTTTGAACATGCACATACCCTGGTCCACTATTGTCCATGTACATACGCTTGTTGCACCACTACAGCCCGCGTACATATGCATGTTGCACCACTATAGCCAGTGCATACTTGCGAAAGTTGCAAAAATAAAAAATTTGCAAGGAATTCGTTGAGATTACGGGCTATTGGATAGTTTCCCAACTAATCCATCGCCTATAGCCGGTCACCCAACTGAATAACCATCCTTTTGTCATATAAAGGAGGTGTTGGGGTCTCATTCCACATCTAGACATAAGAATAGTGAAACTTTGCCCGTTTCACATTCCCTCCTTTCCCCAAGCATTTGCAGCCTTGTTGTGAGAATTGCCTCAAAATTCCTCATTTTTCCCTTTTTCCTCCATAAGAACTCATTCCATTTCCCTAGAAGAAGTTTGAGAGGAGAAAGATACATGAAGGTGAACTTGGATCTTGGTGAAGAGGAGCCCAAACCAGGTTCAAGGAGTAGTAGCCGACTTTGGTTGTAAGTGATCATTGTATTATCAATAAAAGAAGTACTTTTCCTGTCCCAAAATATGATGTGTCGAATGTTTTCATTTGTTTTATGTTTTTATTCTAACATGTAACCCTTATCTATGTATGAAATTTATTCTTATAGTTTTCTATTTGTATGTCTTTGAATGCAGGCCATCCTTAGGAGGAGGTTTGCAATCAGCGAAGTCTTCAAGCGCGAGAGGATCATCACCAGACGTGGAGTAAAGGGTACAGTTACCTGATCCTTCTCATTTTACTTTTCTTGCACAAGTCTGGGGTATGTTTGGGGTAGTTAGAATAGTATGAGACTTTTAAACAATTATTGATTTTCCTACATTGTAAACCCTGGTGTAGCCATAGGGAGGGGGGTTTCCCACTAGTAGAACTGGCGACCATACTGGGGAAACCTCTAGGGTTTTAGGGGATTTTTTGGGTGTTTGATTGGTTTTATACATTTTGAGTTTTTGTTGAGTCTGTTGAGTCTTTTAAGGTATTTTGGTCACCTTCAGATGCCATACTAGTTCTCCCTGCCCTGTTAGTTTGTCTTTTTTATTTATTTTTTGAGAAATTACAGAGGTCTACGCGCCCTATAGTGGGACAGCCAACATACACATGTGTCATGTCTAGTAAACAGCCCACGTACATACCTAGGTTGTTGAAACAACAGTAGCATACCTGGTTTAAGAAATTTTTTTTGAAAAAGAGGCAATCAACCTCTTTCCTGATTGAGGTTTATACTTCTCAGGGTTTCTTGACAGAGTTCAATGTCTCTGTTTTTACATCCATAGCTTGGGTTAGATTTCAGTTTACTTGTCTTCTTGGTCTTCTTGTGTTTCCTAGCTTTTTTAACTTATTTTTAGCCATGAATCGTGTATTCATCAGTTTCTTTTAGAGTCTTTTGTTATTTATGCTTTGATTGAAAGAAAATATAAAAAAAAACTTAGTTTGTTAGGTCTCTTTATTTATTTGCATTTGCTTTGCATTGTTATTTGAAAAACAAAAAGAAATTAGCATACTGTTGTGTTTTCTTCTCATCTTGAAAGCATTTCGAAAGAAAAATAAGAAAGATAATCCTTCTTTGCTAGTGTTATTATAAGTTTCTTTTTTTGCAAGAGTATTAACAACATCAGTTGCACTCCCATTTCCTTTGAGTTAAAACAAGCCATTTAAAACGAACGCTAAATTTAAAATTAACTAGACTTTTATGTTTGTAGGGTCAATCAACTAGTTTAGGGTTAGGGCCTTGAATTAGGTTGGAGAGGAAACTCTTCAAGGCTTATAAACAAACATTGGAGTCAGAGCTAGGGAGTGTAAAATTCCAGTGACGTGAAAGTTATCCGGGATCCCCCTCTAACATAGGGGCTAAACACGAGGTCGTGTGAGGAAGGTAGCGGAGATAACCCCTCAATAGCCGGACCAAACGTAGTGGGGAACGCATATTGAGGATATGTCATGGGATACTATCGCTTGAATTTTCCTACGGAGCTTCGTGGACCTTGAATCCGTTCGATGTCCTTAGTTGTATTATGGACCACTTGATTTTGATACCCTCGATAGGTTTTGGACTTGTTATCATGCTCATTGTGGTCCACCCAATTGTCGACTGTACTTGCCTGGTGACTGTTTGCAATCTAGAAACTTAGTTTCTGGTTTTCTAGGGACTTACACGGGTGACTATGGGGGTATACCATAGTACCTAGGGCAGACGTCGAGTCACACTTTGCAGAGTATACCCGGAGGATGGTTCCTTGTTCGAGTTGCACTTGCATCAGTAAGTTGCTCTAGTGTTGGTTGGCGTAACTATTCTTCCTACTAGATAGTGGTTTTCTTGATTTATCTTATAGGAATTTTTCTAGTGTGTGCTTTGTGCTCCCTAGTTTTCCATAGTGAGTTAGTCAGACATTTATTTGGGTCTTTGACCTAAGGTCCTAGACCGCCCACTCTATCGGTCATGAGGACTTTTCGGTCTTCCACTTAGAAACATGGAGCTTCCTCTTTATAGGCATTGTTTTGATAACACTAGTTCACCAGAGTCAGTGAGTGAGACTTTTACGAACTTGAACGATCCCGCAAGGTGAGAACCTGTGCATAAGATATTCATGGATAAATTTCCCGATGATACCAAACAATGAACCCCTTCACGAGGGGATTCTTGTGCTTTTCCTTTCTTTGGAAACGTCGGCGTCCCTTTGATGGCCACTTTATATATTCTCGGGTTGAATGTGGGACTACCTGTTTGGTTGGGTACCATTCCAAATGTCATGAATTCTCTTGAAGCTTCTAATTTAAGCACTTTATGTCATGGGCACCATGTTGTTGTTCCTTTGTCATCAAAGTCTTCTCCTCCTCCTTCTCCTGCCTCTGGTGAAAGTATAGTTACTAGTAACCAGAAGTCTAAATGAAATAGAAAGAGGAAGAATAAAAAGAAGATATCACCAACTTATGTGAGTCATGTTGGAGATAGGTCCTCAACCTCTGCAATTCATGTTGAAGACCAACACCCAGCCTCTACAAGCCATGTTGGGGGTATGAACCTAGTCCCTACAAGACATACTGGATTTCAATCACCAACCTCTATGAGTCATGTTGGAGATAGGTCCTCAACCTCTGCAAGTCATGTTGAATACCAACACCCAGCCTTTGCAAGTCATGTTGGGGGAAAGTACCCAGCCTTTGCAAATCATGTTGGGGGAAAAATACTAGCCACTTCTACTCATGCTAGGGGCATTGATTATGTTGATAAAACTAGATGGATAGTACTTAAGACTAAGTTCCCTTGTAATCTTTGCAAGGGAGATCACCTTACTCATTTATGCCCTAGCCTTCTAGAGGTAATGCCATAATCAATGGTTGAGAACGTGGTCGCGCTAATGCAGTCTTCAGTTGATCCCACTCCTCTTTTAGGGGGTGATGTTCCTGTAGACCATGTTGTCTTGCATCCTATTCATCCAGTGGTTGAGAAAGTGGTCACGTCAATGAAGTCTTCAGATAATCCCACTCTTCTCTTGGAGAGTGTCGAGTCTACCAAATTGGTCATGCCCATGCAATCTTCAGCTGATCCCACTCTTCTTTGAGAGAGTGATGTGTCTACCGACTATGTTTTTATCATTTCCAGTTCAGTACTTTCAGAACAAGGGGGAATTCCGCTTTCTTCGAGAACACCCCCTCCAAGCCCTAGGATGGTTTCCTTTGATTGGAATGACCTTGTTGAGACTCGCCTTCCTTATTCTACACCTTTTTCAAATAAGGGTTGAAGTTAATTCAACAAACATTTATCGATGTATTGTGGATGAAGGAGCCTCCACAAGTATTTTATCCTCCTCGGTTTGGCAAGTTTTGGGTTCTCCCGAGCTTGTGTCTGCATCGCATGAGCTATTGGCTTTTGACAGACGTCCTAGTGAATATTTGGGGGTTCTTCCTCATTTTCCTATCTCATTAGGTGGGACGATTGTCCTTGTCGATGTCATAGTGGTGCAAGGCCCGTTAGATTTCAATATGCTTATCGGGCGTGATTATGTATATGCTATGAATGTTGTGGTGTCTACACTCTTCCGGGTGATGCACTTCCCTCATAATGGAAGCATTTTCACTATCGACCAGCTGGCATATGATAATCACCATCCTAATTTGGTGTTAGTTAAGGCTACCCCTATATATGTTCCTAGTGTTCGTGTAGACTCTACCCCTCCACAAGTTAATTATGTGGTGTTTTATCCTCGGTGTTCAATTTCTTCCGAGCAGGAACCAGTGAAATTATGTTTTCCTTCTTGAGACTTGGTCTCAACAATTGATCCTTTGGTTTATCCAATGGGGGCATGGGATCCCTTGCTTCCCACTCTTGGTACAAGTGATCTCGTCGGGATTAATTGAGAAAAGTAACATCTTGGAGTCTTCTTTAAGCCCTTTTTAGACTCTCTAAACATGAAAATATAGTCGAGCGATCTTGTTGTCCTTCACGCTCGCCAAACTCAAACTTGAAGGCACGTATGTCCGGTGGTAGTTTACCTATTTTTCGGTCCGAATGGTCAATTTTACGAACAAAGGTATACTCTAGGAGCTTTGCTTAGCTAGAAGAGTATTCTTAGGTATAAGTTTAACCCTTTGTTGGGCCTGAGGGACTAAATTTACAAAAAGGGAACCCCCATGGAGTCCATAGTTAAGCTCTTTTCAGAATCCCTAAAATTGAAAAGATATTCGAGTGACCTTGTTCCTTCACACTCATTAAATTGGTCCATAAGAACATCTACTGGCATGAGTTTACCCCTTTTTCCAACTTGTAGATTATGGAGGAAAAAGGCACACCTCAGGAGATTCATCTCGTTGGGAGAGTTCTCCTTAGTAAATTTTATACTTTCTCGAGCTAAGGGGACTAAATCCAGAAAAAGGTTGTGAGTCAATAGTTAAGATCTTTTCAGACTCCTTAAAATTGAAAAGATTGTCAAGTGATATTGTCTTTGTTACACTTGTTAAAATGGTTTTGAATAGACGTATTTTCGGTGCTAGTTTACCCCTTTTTCGAACCGACTAGACTATTTTCAAAAAAGGTACCCCAGCAGAGTCTTCTTTTACGTTTTTTCAGACTCTCTAAAAATGAAAAACTATCGAGCTTACCTTCTCTGGGCTCATTAAAATTACATTGAAGGGGGTTTCATTGTGTCTTGCTAATCGCATTTGCATATATGTGTCTTTGTCCTAATGTCAGCTCCATGTTGCTCTCAACTAAACCTTTAAAGCATGCCTTATACGCAAGCCTTGTAGCACTTTGCCTCTGCGACCTGACACCTTGACCCATGGAGGAATTTTCCCCGAGTGTCCTTTTCCTGCACATGTCTCCTTGCTCTGAGAATTAGAGTGTTCCTTTCACTTGGAACTGGTATGCTTGTGACACTCGTTCCTCCTTTGTAATGTAGCATTCTTTTATTCTTTTTAAAGCTCTTTAAAAATTTGAAAAGGACAAAAAAATCAAAAAACCCAAAAAGAGGATGGGAAATATATATTCTTTTTTTGTAGCACAAGGAGTCACCTTTGGAAAAATCACATACTTTCGTTTGTTTGTCAAGATTTTGGATCTAATACGACCTTAGGAAGTTGTTCTCACTACATAGAGTTGTCTCCTCCTCCGTTTGGTTATTCTTCCAAACACATGGAGAGTTTGTGTTGCCTCCTGCATCGTGAACTCTTATCAATGTCATGTTGCCTGAGTCTGATCATATTTCATTCTCTTTTCCTAGGGAATTTTCACCCATCCTGAGTCGGCCTTTCTGCAGTTTGTCTCTTAACCTCATGTCCAGCCATCCCAAAATCCCAATCAAGTCCTTGTTCGAAATCGATGAAGTTCTATGCTTAATCACCGAGATCCTCTTGTCTATTCCCAACAAGACGTCAAAGACCTTTGGGTAGTGAATTCGTACACTCACATTACACTCTTAACCGAGTTTTGAAGATCTTGAAGTTGTTTCTCGAGCTCTGAAGGCCTCATCTCTAGCCATCATGTGTCATTGGCTTCATGAAGATGGATAATATACATGTATATCTTTGATTTTGTGATGTAGATCCGCTATGTATTTCCCGCGGATACACTTTATATATTTATATGGCATGGATCTGCAGTGTATTTTATTGGCAGCCATGATTTATTTCATCCTGAGCATGGGTATGCCCACCTTGGAGAGACAATTGTTATTTTTGCAGATGGCGCCTCCCGAACTCTAGTCCCGGGCTCACTCTCTTCGTACATTGGTGAATATTGTGTAGTGTATTTTGGCCATCAGTTTCTCTTCTGACCTCACACATTAGGCGACATCTATTATAACCCTAAATTTCTCTAAACATGCATACCTAGCATTTGGCCCTCTTACTTGCATTTTTTTTCCAAGCCATCACTGAGTTGTTGTTCTAAAAAAATAAATTTTTGAAGATGTATGCACCATGCTCCACTACTTCATGTGTACATACGCTTTATGCACCACTACAGCCCACGTACATACGCATGTTGCACCACTACAACCCGCGTATACTTGCAAAAGTTGCAAGGAATTCATTGATATTTCGGGCTATTGGGTAGTTTCCCAACTAATCCACCACCTATAGCCTGTCACCCAACCAAATAACCATCCTTGTATCATATAAAAGGAGGTGTTGGGGTCTCATTCTAGATCTAGACATAAGAACAGTGAAACTCTGGTCATTTCACATCCCCTCCTTGCCCCAAGCATTTGCAGCCTTGTTGTGAGAATTGCCTCAGAATTCCTCATTTTTCCCTTTTTCCTCCATGAGAACTCATTCCATTTCCCTAGAAGAAGTTTGAGAGGAGAAATATACACAGAGGTGCACTTAGAGCTTGGTGAAGAGGAGCCTAGACCAGGTTCGAGGAGCAAAAGTCGACTTAGGTTGTAAGTGATCACTGTATTATCAATAAAAGAAGTATTTTTCCTATCCCAAAACACGATGTGTCGAATGTTTTCATTTGTTTTATGTTTTTATTCTAACATCTAACCCTTATATATGTATGAAATTTATGCTTGTAGCTTTTTTTTTGTCTGTCTTTGAATGTAGGCCAGCCGTGGGAGGATTTTTTCAGCCAGCAAAGTCTTCAAGCACGAGAGGATCATCATCGAATGCGGAGTAAAGGGTACAGTTACTTTATCCTTCTCATTTTACTTTTATTGCATAATTCTGGGGTATGTTTGTGGTAGTTAGAAGAGTAGGAGACTTTTAAACAGTTATTGATCTGCCTACATTGTAAACCTTGGTGTAGCCATAGGGGGGGGTTTCCCGCTAGCAGTATCATATAAAGACATCTTCATTCTTGTAAATGTATGAAAGGGAGAATTTATTTCTCACCTCTTCCATTGATAGAAGCAGGAGAAATTTAGGATTGTAATAATTCTCAAAATAATCTATTACATTCTAAAATGGCATTTTAGTTTCAAAGAGGACATGGCAGAGGAGGTCGTGGAGGCAAACCAGTTGCAAATGCAGAGGTGATGGAGGAAATGAGAACTCTGCGTGTATAAGTTTAAGCCATAATAAATGTTGGGAGAAGAGATCATGAAGTAGGTGATCTCAGTGAAGTTGAGAAAGAGGATACAGAAGAAGAAGAAGTGACAGAAGAGAATATTCGACTAAAATTATTAAAAGTAGTTATGGGAGTTAGTTCAAAGTCCAGAAAAGAGATAGTTTCATACAGTGGAGGCTTAAATCCAAAAGAATTGGTTGATTGGATAAATGTGTTAGAAAAAAACTTTGATTATGATGAGGTTCCTAATGAAAAGAAGGTGAAATTTGCAGTCACAAAGATGAAGGGGCATGCTTTTCTATGGTGGGATGTTATTGAATAAAAGAGAAAAAGGAATAACAAACAACCAATCAAAAGTTGGGATAGAATGGTTGCAAAGTTAAAAGGTAAATTTTTACCTAAATACTATCATCTTTCCTTGTACAGACAGATGCAAAATCTGAGACATAGATTGCTAACTATTAGAGAGTACACTGAAGACTTTTACAATGTGAATATTAGAGTTGGTTATACTGAGGATAGTTCAGAGAAGGTAGAGAGGTATATGAATGGTCTCATATTAGAAATATAAGATGAATTGAGTCTCTTATCACCAAATACAGTGGAGTAGGCATACCAATGTGCCTTAACAGTGGAAGAGAAACTGAATAGAAGATATAATTCAGGAAAAGGGAAAGGCCAAGCTTACAGAGGTAAGGGACAACAAGTTGGGAAGAATAAGTTTTCAGCTCAAAACGAAGAAGATGATACATCAAATCAGCAAGAACAATCCTCAAGAGGAAGAGGAAGAGACTTATGAGGAAGAAGATATTTTCAGAGACACCGAGGAAGAGGCAAAGGATATGAGGTCAGAGGTTATACATGTGGTAAGACAGGCCATATGTCATGGGATTGTCTAGAGAATGTTGCAAGATGAGGAAATTTCCGGATTGCACAAGATGAAAATGAACCAAGAGTACTAGAGGATAATGTTGAAGTTCCAGAGGCATGAGAAGCATTATTGATGAGGAGAACTTTACTGAAATCAAACAAGGAAGTACATGAACCAACACAAAGGAAAAATATGTTCAGAACAATGTGCAAATCAAAAGGTAAGTGTTGCAAATTGATTATTGATAATGGTAGCACTGATAATTTGGTTTCTGTGGAAATGGTTGAGAAGTTAGGACTGCAAAAAGAGATGCATCCTACACCATATAAATTTTCTTGGATGAAAAAAGGGAATCAAGTATTGGTGAATGAATAGTGCAGAGTTGATTTCTAGATTGGAAATTATAAGGATCAAATTTTATGTGATGTCATTCCAATGGATGTTTGTCATGTGTTGTTGGGAAGACCATGGAAATATGACAGAAATGTGGTGTACAATGGTAGAGAGAATACATTTACATTTGAGAAGGAATTTAGAAGGCATACTCTTATTCCTCTTAAGGATGAAAGAGCGGAAGAACAAACAAGTCCAAAAGTATTGTTGGTCACAGAAAAGGATTTTTGAAGCTGTGCAATATGAAGAGGTAAGTTTTGTTGTTGTTGGAAAACCTAGGACTGTTTTAACCAACACAGGAATAGATGACTTTCCTATTGAAGTTCATAAATCGTTAGAGGAGTATTTGGATACTGTAGTTGATGATTTTCCTAATAAACTACCACCTGTTAGAAGTATCAGTCATCATATAGATATGATTCCTGGAGTTGTTAGAATATTTAGACACTTAGGAGTTAGTTAAGATCTACTTGTTCTAATGTGTCATTAGATAAAATTGTGTTTCTTAGTGTGTTTCTTTAGTATGCATTTGTAATTAGGAAATCCGACGATCGCGATATGTTCTCAACATAGAGTGATCTGACAGTTCATACTCTCCGCGATCTGAATGACCATTGATCTGTGGCTTAGTACCCAATTGGTCCATGATATCTATTTAAAGAGCATGGAGGGTCATTTTTCAATGATCTATTGTGAGAAACTCTCTTGTAAAATCTCTATGTAATCTTTTTCTTTTGCATTAATAAACTACTCCAAGTGGTTGCGTTGGTTGGGGTCGTGGATGTTTCCCCGTAGGGGTTTTACCACGTGAAAACATCGGTGTGTTGATATTTGATCTAGTTATATGAGTGGTTACTGAAGATGCTCATCCTCTGTTGTAATACCTATGTTGTCGAACATGGTATTAGAGCATGTTTGAAGACTCGCTCATGTTGTAGATCGAGATCATGAAGTCGAGTTGTCTCATCTCCATTTTCTGTCATTTCCATACATTTCTGGGCTAAGAGGATTGTTCCATTGCGTCTGAAGCACTCATTTCATTCTGGAACACTTTTTGTTTCACTCGAAAAGGTTTCCTTTTTCCCAAGATACAGCCATTACGGTCAGATCCGGAGGTATAAAGCTTGAATACGCATTTTTTAAATTTCTGTAGAGTAGTATTTTGGATTTGTATTATTTATTTCTGGGTTGCTACTCTTTTAGATCTACGTATGCTCTTTTCCCAGTGCCCTGTGCGATCTTAGCAAATCAGAAACAGATAGGAAAAGGTACATCTTTCGGGTAAGCTAACCGAGATCTAACCCTTGTTGTCATTAAGAAGCGAAATTTTTTTCTTGTGTGAAAAAAGTTTTTTTTTAGCACGTTCTCCAAGGTTGTCTTCCACAACAACAAAAACAACACCCCTAATCCTCTTCCTAAAAAATACAATATGTTTTGCTAGACCATTTGGTTAAAAGTTGTCTTATTGAGTAAGAGGTATTGAGTTCAAGTCTCTCTTTTGTTACTTTTTTTTGAAAATTTTCATGCTCAAATTGTAAAGTGCATTTCACTTCAAGTATAAAAGTGAATCACTATAAGTAGCTTTAATATTTTATTTTAGAGTTATTTATTTTTCATGCAGCTTTTCTTTTATAAATTAACTTCATTGTAAAAGTGATCCCCACTTATCTTTATAAAAGTGGGTCACTTCATAAAACAACTTACACTATCACGTGATCATTTAGTTATCCTTTATGCCTTTTTTTTCAAAGGGCATAACTCTCACATCCGAAGTCTATTTTCAGTGCCGTTTTTTTTTAAACCGCATAAATTTTCGAGATATTTCCATATAGATCATCATTTTTATTTTTTAAATCCACATTACCTGCATATTTAATATGGCTTCTACAAGTAATCTCTTTCTTATGAGCACCAACTACTTCCAATGGAAATCTCATATGAAATATTTATTAAGAAGTAAAGGGTTGTACCAAATTACCTTGGGAAAGGAAAAATCACCCAATGATGATGATAAGAAAGTCAAATGGGATAATAGGAGTGGTGAAGCACGTGGACTAATCGAAATGTCCATCTCTCCTGATTTAAGGCTCCACCTTAAAGAAATTGATGACCCCCATGAAGCTTGGGAAAAGGTTGAATATGTGTTTAGTAAACTCAATATTATTCAAGCACAACAGTTAGAAAATCAAGTACTGACCTTAAGTCCAAGTGATTTTTATTGCCTTGGAGACTATCTATCTAAGTTTAAAACACTTAGAATGTTATGTGAAGAATGTGATATAGAAATGGAGGAAGAGTGTTTCATATATCTTATTATTTATAAGCTAGGTAGTGCATATTTTATGTTTGTATCTACCTTCTATGCCATGAGAGAGGCTCCAGAGAAAGCTTATCAATAACCCACTCTTGAGTCCTTTTGTGTTGCTTTTATTAGAGAGGAAGATAATCTTGTACAACTTGGAGTGATCAACACTGTAGGTACCTCCAACAAAGCCTTAGTTTCACATCAGAAAGATAAACCCAAGTATCCCAAGAAGAAACATCCTCGCTACAACAATAAGAAACATAATGGTCCCAAACCCACTCGGAAAGCTTCATCTCCTAATGGTGACAAAGGAGCAAAATATAAAAATAAGAAGACTAACAGACATTGCAACTTTTGTGATAAAGATGGTCATGATGAGTCCAAATGTTTCAAGAAGAAGGCATCTTTAGAAGCAGCGATGAAGAAGCACAACATCAGTATTGATTCTACTTCTTCTTCTTCTTCTTGTGGAGATTCACTTTCCGCTTCTAGTTTCTCCTTCATTACAACTTCTACTTCTTCTTCTTATGAGTGGCTTATTGATTCAGGAGCATCTTATCATATGGCTAAGGATAAAGACATATTTTATGCTCTAAATGAATGTAACACCCAGAAAATATTTGTTGGTGATGATAGATCTCTTAGTGTTGTAGACTCTGGAACGGTTCAAGTAGATAATGGTCATTTCAATGATGTATTATGTGTTCCAAGTCTTTCTTGTAACCTTATATCAGTATATCGAATCACTCATTCAGGTGAAGGTAAAACCATAGAGTTTTCACCTCACCAAGTTGTAATAAAGGATCTAAAAGATCCTAAGCATGTTCTTGTAACTGGAATTGTTGATGATATTACCAGGTTGTACAAGTTTGACAAATTTGGGCCATCATCTTTTTCATTAGTTTTTGTTGCTCATAGTGATGACTTGAGAAAACTTTGGCATGAGAGGTTTGGTCATCTAAACTATCGCTCATTGCAGCAACTATGTAATCAACAAATGGTGACTAGTCTTCCTCTTGTTTCATGCAGAGATGGTGTTTGTGCCAGTTGTGTTCTTGGAAAACATCGTCGGGGTAGTTTTGACAAATGTGCCTCTTGGCATGCCTCGGGCCCTTTACAGCTTGTTCACGGTGATCTGTGTGGTCCACTTTATTCTCCTTCTTTTTATGGGTGAAATTATTTCTCAACTTTCATTGATGATTTTTCCAGACGTACTTGGGTTTACTTCTTAAAACTTAAGAGTGAATTTTTTGACAAGTTTTTGGCCTACAAGGCCTTTGTAGAAAAACAATATGGACATCAAATTCAAAATTCAAGAACAAATAATGGAAGCGAATATGCAAACAATAATTTTTCAAGTTACTGCACTACACATGGCATCCAAATGCAACACATTGTTCCATATACACCACAAAAAAATGGTGTTGTTGAGAGAAAGAACCGTGCATTAAAAGAAATGGCTAATTGTATGATCCAATCTAAGGGAGTAAATCTAAAGTATTGGGCGGAAGCAATCAACTTTGCAAATTACATAGTCAATCGCACTCCCACAAAGGCCCTTCAAAATATAACACCAGAAGAAGCTTGGACTAAAATTAAACAAGATGTAAGTCACTTCCATGTATTTGGCAATATAGCATAAGCTCACATTCCTTATGAGAAAAGGAAAGAATTGCAGCCTAAAAGTGAGAAGTGTATATTTGTTAGTTATTCTGAAGATGTCAAAGGTTATAAACTTCTTCAACCACATTGTAATGAAATTATTATTAGAAGAGATGTTAAATTCGATGAAAATTTCTTGGCCTGCGAGCCTAATTCGACGATTGTGCCTTCTTCGTCCTGCGAGCCATCTTCGGCGTTTATGCCTTCTTTTGTTCCTATTTTGGTTTCTTCTTTAGATGATGACAGTGAGGATGAAAATACACCTTTGCCTGCTCACCTTCCTCCAAATGAGTCCTTTGAACCTAAACCATCACTAGTTCCACCACTTCCTAGATGGGTTCGTTCAACACAAGAAGCAATTGGTGGTCTTGTTGGTGATCCTTCATATAAGCGTCGAACACATTCACAGTTCCAGCGAGCCACTTCTCTTTTGGATCAAGTTTCATAGACTCATGATCCAGATACATTTGCAGAAGCTTCAGGTCATCCAGATTGGGATACAGCAATGAATAAAGAGTATCGTTATTTAATGGAAAATGATACTTGGGATCTTGTACCTCTTCCAAAAGGAAGAAAACTTGTTAGATGTAAATGGGTCTACAGAACTATGTATGCATCAGATGGAAGTGTTGAAAGACATAAGGCTCGATTAGTTGCCACAGGATTTTCCCAAGTTGAAGGAATTGACTATAATGAAACCTTTGCCCCTGTAGCCAAAATGAATTCCATATGCCTTGTTATTTCCCTTGCTACCTCGGGGAGGTCCATCAGATGGATGTTAATTCTACCTTCTTGCATGGATATTTGCAAGAAGAAATATACATGGAACAATATCCTGGCTATGTCCAAAATGACTCTAGCCTTGTTTTTCACCTTAAGAAATCTCTTTATGGTCTTAAGAAAGCTCCCTGATCTTGGTATGCCAAAATGGGCAGCTTTCTTATTGATACCAGATCTCTAGATTCCATTATGATCCTAATGTCTATACCAAGAATGTAGGAAGTCATCTCATAATCCTTATCCTTTATGTTGATGACCTTATCCTTACTGGTAGTGACTCAAAACTTTTAAACCATGTGAAAACCAGCCTTAAGAAGAAATTTGAAATGACAGACTTGGGATTTTTGCACTATTTCCTTGGCCTCCAAGTTTTGCAAACCAATGAAGGAATTTTTCTTTCCCAGTCTAAGTATTCTTTTGATCTTGTTCATCGCTTTCACATGGATGATTGTAAACCATCCCCTTCTCCCTTCCAGTATGGAGACAAGCTTATTTTCATTTGTACCTCTCCTGAAGTTGATGCCACCCTATATCGTCAATTAGTTGGTAGCCTCTTATACTTGACTCATACCCATCCTGATCTTTCCTTTGTTGTTGGTCTTGTTGCCCAGTATATGAAAACACCCCATGAAATCCATTGGAAAGAATCTAAAAGGATACTTCGCTATGTTCGTGGTACAGTTCAGTTCGGGATACATTACAGTTCAGGGGGAACTCCTTTATTGGTTCATTTCACTGATTCAGATTGGGCCAGCGACCCTGATGATCGGAAGTCTAGTGCAGGTTATTTTTTCAAACTTGGTTCAGGACCTGTCACTTGGGCCTGTAAGAAGAAACAAGTTATTTCACTTTCTTCAGCAGAAGTAGAGTACCGAGCAGTAGTAAATGCAATTTAGGAAGCCTTGTGGCTTCGACAGATCCTTTCATAGTTTGGATTCGAGCAGCAGCATCTAACCAGCCTTTGGTGTGACAATTAGAGTGCCATGAAGCTCACCAAAGACCCAGTTCAACATAAGCGCAGCAAGCACATCGAGCTACACATGCACTTCATCAGAAAGATCATTCATGATCAAGTTATTGAAGTGCTCTTTTTCCCTACAGAAGATCAAGTTACAAACATTTTCACAAAGTCTCTTACAGAAGCGAATTTTTCCAAACTTTGATCTATGTTAGGATTTCAGTAAGTTGTCATTAAGGGGGGATAAGCTCTAATGCCTCCTTCCATCTCCTATTGTGTCAACGATGTAAATCCTTCAATCCTATCCCAAGTTGTTCTTAAGGGGGGATGTTAGGATATTTAGACACTTAGGAGTTAGTTAAGATCTACTTGGTCTAATGTGTCATTAGGTAAAGTGTGTTTCTTTAGTATGCATTAGTATGCATTTGTATTTAGGAAATCCATCGGTTAGGATATGTTCCCAACATAGAGTGATCTAACGGTTCATACTCTCCTCTATCTTAATGGCCATTGATCCATAGAATAACACCTGATTGGTCCATGATCTCTATTTAAAGAGCATGGAGGGTCATTTGTCGATGATCGATTATGAGAAAATCTCTTGTAAAATATCTCAGTAATAGTTTTCTTTTGCATTAATAAACTACTCCAAGTGGTTGCATTGGCTGGGGCCATGGATGTTTCCCCGTAGGGGTTTTACCACATGAAAACATCGGTGTGTTGATATTTGATCTGGTTATGTGAGTGGTTACTAAAGGTGTTCATCCTCTGTAGGAATACATGTGTTGTCGAATAGGAGCTAGTTTTCCAAACAAAGCAGTTTACAGAATGACTCCAACAGAAAATGAAGAGATCAGCAAACAAGTGCAAGAACTGTTGAACAAAGGATTGGTTAGAGAAATCTTGAGTCCATGTGTTGTACCTACATTTTTGAACCCAAAGAAAGGAGGAGAATGGATAATTTGCATTGATTCTAGAGCCATAAATAAAATTACCATCAGGTATCATTTTCCTTTACCCAGAATGGATGATTTAATGGATTGTTTAAGTGGTGCCAAATATTTTTCAAAGATAGATTTAAAAAGTGGATATAATCAAATTAGAATGAGGGAAGGTGATGAATGGAAAATAGCCTTCAAGACAAACAATGGACTATATGAGTGGTTGGTTATGCCTTTTGGTTTAACTAATGCACCCAGTACTTTCATGATATTTATGAATGAAGTAATTAAGGAATTCATAGGGAAATTTGCAATTGTTTATTTAAAGGATATTCTTGTTTTTATTAAAACTAGAGAAGAACATGTTAGGCCCTTGAATTTGGTTCTGAAGAAACTACATCAAGAGAAACTCTTAATAAACTTGAAGAAATGTTTCTTATGAAAATAGAATTGGTTTATTTAAGATTTGTGATTCCACGAGAAGGATTAAAGATGGATCCAGAGAAAGTGAAAGCAATTAAAGAGTGGCCATCTCCAAGAAACATATTTGAAGTTAGAACTTTTCATGGATTGTCAAGTTTCTATAGGAAATTTATAAGAAACTTTAGTGGTATTTGTGCTCCAATCCTAGAAACTGTGAAGAAAGAAAAACAACCATTTAGATGCAAAGAGGCATCAAAAAAAGGATTCAAACTGTTGAAGGAAAAGATTATTGAGAAACCTATCTTAACTCTCCCAAATTTCAACAAAATATTTACAGTTAGATGTGATGTCAGTGGGAAAATAGTTGGAGGTGTTTTGAGTCAAGATAACAGGCCAATTGCATATTTCAGTGAGAAATTGAATGAGGCAAAACAAAAATACTCCACTTATGATAAAGAATTTTATGCAGCGATCCAAGCTTTGAAGAAATGGAGGCATTACCTCATGCCTAAAGAATTTGTTTTATATTCTGACAATCATTCTTTGCAATTCATAACTAAGAAAGACAAATTAAATCAGAAACATGTTAAATGGGTAGAATTCATGCAGAATTTTACTTTTGTATTAAAACATATTAGTGGAAGCTCTAACAAGGTTGCATATGCTTTGAGAAGAAGGTGTTTAGTTTTGCAGGAGTTCTAGGTGAGTGTTCTTGGATTAGAAAATATCAAAGATATGTACCTTGAAGATGCAGATTTTAAGGAAGCATATGAAGCATGTCAGAATCCAGTTTTGAGAGATAGAAGTCCATGGATAGATTTCACTCTTCAAGAAGGATTTTTTTTCAAAGGAAGTAAATTGTGCATTCCAAAATGTTCAATGAGAGAGAATTTGTTGCAGGAAAAACACAGTGGAGGACTTGTTGGCCATTTTGGCAATGACAAAACTTATGCTCAGTTGAGTAATTTTTATCATTGGCCAAGAATAATGAATGATGTTCAAAAAATTGTGGGAAGATGCAAAGTTTGTCAGCATGCAAAAGGTAGACACCAGAATACAAGCTTATATCATACACGTCCAATTCCAAAAATATCTTGGGATGATGTGAGTATAGATTTTGTTTTGGGATTGTGAAGAACTCAAAGGAGCAATGATTCCATTTTTGTTGTGGTAGATAGATTTTCTAAAATGTCGCATTGTATACCCTGTTATAAAACTAGTGATGCAACTCATATTGCAACTTTGTTTTTTAAACAAGTAGTAAGACTAAATGGTCTTCATGTTGGTATTGTTTCATATAGAAATACTAAGTTTGTTGGACACTTCTGGAGGACATTGTGGAATAAATTGGGAACAAGTATTAACTTTAGTTCAGCCTACCATCCTCAAATAGATGGTCAAAATGAAGTTACAAACAAAAGTTTGGGTAATATATTGAGAAGTTTGGTAAGTGAACATCCTAATCAGTGGCATTTATCTTTACCACAAGTTGAATTTTCTTATAATGACTCACCCAACAGAAGTACAGGGTTAAGTCCTTTTAATATTGTCTATGGAGTAAATCCAAGAGGAGTATTTGAGCTCATAGATTTGGGACAGAAGGAGAAGAGAAATGCAAATGAAGAATATTTTTCTTCAGATATACAGATGTTGCATGAAAAAGTTAAAGGACAGTTACATGAAAATAGTTTCAAGTACAAACAGAAAGAAGATTTGAAGAGAAGGGAAGTTTTTTTTGAAAAAGGAGATTTAGTATTGGCACATTTGAAGAAAGAAAGATTTCCTAGAGGCACATATAACAAACTAAAGGTTAAAAAGATTGGGCCTTGCAATATTTTGAGAAATTTTTCAGCCAATGCTTATGAGATTGAACTTCCAGGAGACATGGGAATCTCTCCCATATTTAATGTAGAATATTTGTATTCTTATGTGGAACCTGAAGCAGAACAATCAATAAATTATTTGGACAGAGACATAAGACATCAAATTAAGTGGAAGAAACAAATTAATACAGAGAAGAAGTTTCATGTGGAAATAATTTTGGATACCAGAGTGTTGAAGAAGACGGGAGGGCAAGAGTACTATGAGTACTTGATGAAGTGGAAGGATCATCCACTAGAATATTCTACTTGGGTAATTGTTGCACTCATACAGAAAAGTGGCAGTACTGTAGAAGAACTCATGAATAGGAGTTCAATAATTTTTCTAACCTGAGGAGTCTGATGCAGGAGCATGAGCTCAAAGTTTAAGTTATCATTGGCTTTTGGAAGTCAAATTCAAGTTTACCAAAGAGAGTTGGTTCTCTTAATTATTTTTTTTCTGTTTTAATTAAATTTAAAATTCAAATCAAATAATACAACAAGGATTTTGAATCCTTATTTGTAACAGAGATAGAAGTTGTTTTGATTTTTAGGATAGAATATAGGATCTAGAGTTGAATAAGGTTATTCGATCCAAATATAGTGGATCTGAGAAATGGAAATTGATTGTATTTAAGCCCATCGAGGCTCTTGTGTTAAATGGTTGAGAGTTGAGAGTAGAGATCTTGGGATGTGGATAAAATTGATGAATCTTTGATTATGAATAAAATAAATTGAATTTAATTTGAAACTCTCACCCTTGGAGCCAACTGGGTATGTCTATTTGATCCCTTGTTGCAAAATATCTGATTTTTTATTTATAAATTCACGATGGTATTTCATCCAATTCACTGTGGAACGAATCGTAAGCATATTCTGCGATTGAATTTAGAAAATTGAAGCTTTGTTCTCAATCTAAATTCTCTATCAAATATTACCACGTTGGAATTATTATATCTATAAATCGGGTGGTTTAGAATCGATCTAGGGCTAAGATCGACGATCATAATCCATTTCGGTGAATGTATATGCACACGATTTAACGTCGGGACCTATATCTGTAATTCAAATCCAATACAGTTTTGAGTTGTGTTTGAAATCTGATCTGGAATCGAATGACCTGTATTCATTGCAGAGGTTATAAAACAAGGTGGTGGACCAGACCTTTGGCAGAGCCAAAATCCTAAACAAATATTGTTTGTTTTTGTTTGAAATCCGATGGGTTTGGAACTATCACATTATATTGTAATAATTAAGTTAATGTCCAGCATAGGTCTGTAGATCTAATGGTTGATGTAGGTCTGTGGGTTGATTTTATAAGCTTTATTGACAAATACCCTGCATTATCATGCCAAAGTTTGCTCAAGTCGTCGCTATGAGAAACCAAAACCGATGGAAAATATGATGACCCAAAGTTGTAAAACTTGTACAACCTGGTAATATCATCATCAATTCCAGTTGCAATAACATGCTTAGGATCTCTTAGATCCTTGATTACAACTTGGTGAGGTGAAAACTCTATGGTTTTACCTTCACCTGAATGAGGGATTTCATATATTGACAGAAAGTTGCAGGAAAGACTTGGAACACATAATACATTTTTGAAATGGCCATTATCTACCTAGATTGTTCTAGACCCTACAACATTAAGCGATCTATCATCACCAACAAATATTTTCTTGGTGTTACATTCATTTAGAATAGAAAAGATGGCTTTATCCTTATCCATATGATAAGATTCTCCAAAATCAATAATCCACTCATCAGAAGAAGAAGTAGAAGTTGCATTGAAGGAGAAACCAAAAGCATAAAGTTCATGTCCATGAGAAGAAGAGATAGAAGAAGAATAATCAATACTAGTGTTGTGCTTCTCCATTGCTGCTTCTAAAGCTTACATCTTCTTAAAACATTTGGACTCCACATGACCATCTTTCCCACAAAATTTGCAATGTTTGTTATTCTTATTACCTTTAGATTTTCCTCCTTTGTCATCATTAAGAGCATAAGCTGAGAGGTTTTGAGACCCTTGTTTTTATTGTTGTTGTGGTGAGGATGTTGCTTCTTGGGATTCTTGGATTTATCTATATATTGGGCCACTAAGGATTTGTTGGAGGTACCTACAATGTTGATCACTCCAAGTTGCACAAGTTTATCTTGCTCTCTAACCAAAGCATCACAAAAAGACTCAAGAGTGGGATATTTATAGACACTCACTAGAGCGTCTCTAGTGGCATGAAAGGTAGATACAAAGATTAAATATGCACTACCAAGCTTAGAAATAATAATATATATGCATTGGTCTCCCTTCAGATCTATTTTTTAGTCTATACATAAAATTATAAGTGTTTTGAACTTAGATAAATAATATTCAATGCAAGAAAAATTATTAGGACTTAGAGTCATTAATTGATTTTCTATATAGTGGGCTTGAATAATATTGTGTTTACCAAACACAGCTTCAAGATTAATCCAAGTTGCATCGAGAGCATCAATTCCTTGAAGGTAGAACCTTAAATCATGAGAGGTGGACATTTTGATTAGTCAACGTGCTTCGTCACTCTTATTAGCCCATTCGAATTTATTTTCATCATCAGTGGGTTCTAGTTCTTTTCTCAAGGTAATACGGTACAATCCTTTACTTCTTAATACATCTTCCATATGGGATTTCCATGAGAAGTAGTTGGTACTAGTAAGCAAAAGATCATTGGGAGATTCCATATTAAAATATGTAAAAAATAAAATATGAAATTGGTGGTCTAGATGGAAAGATCTCGAAAAAATAGGTTGTTTCAAAAAAACGGCATTGAAAACAGACTTAGGATTTGAAAGTTATGTTCTTTTGAAAAAAGGAATAAATGGTAATCAAAGAGCCATGTGGCAAGTAGAAATTGGTCCACGTGGTGATGCTCCTCCTTATCTAACTTTTCCTATAACCTCACTTTAAATAATTTACTTTATGAAGTGACCCACTTTTATAGAATAAGTGGGAATCACTTTTAAAATGAAGTTACTTTATAAATGAAAGTTGCATGCAAAACACATAACTTAAAATAAAATATTAAAGTTATTTAATAGTGATTCACTTTTATAATTAAGTGAAATGCACTTTAAAAAGAATGCATGAACTTTTCAAAAAACAGTAACAAAAAAGAGACTTCAACTCAAGACCTCTTACTAAGTAAAGTAACTTTCAACCAAGTGAGCTAGTGCAAAACACATTATAATCTTAAGAATGAGGATTGGGGGTGTTGTTGTGGAGGAGGATGGTATTGGAGTATGTGCTTAATAAAAACTTATTTTCAAGCATTCACACACAAAAAGAAAATCTCTTATCGACAACAACAAGGGTTAGATCTCGGTTAGATTACCTGGAAAATGAAATGTTTTCCTCTGTTTCTGATTTACCGAGATCGCACAGAGTGCACGAAAAATAGCATACACAGATAGAAAAACATTTTCCACTATGTTTCTAATTTTTCGAGATCGCACAAAGCGCATGGAAAAGAATATATGCATATAAAAAAGAGTAGCGACTCGAAAATAAAAAATAGAAAACCGAAATATTATGTATGTAAAAAAATTAAAAGGGTGTGTTCAGACTTTATACCTTCAGATCTAACTAAAATAGTCATATCTTGGGTAAATGGAAACCTTTTCGAGTGAAACAAAAGGTGTTCCTAATTGAAATGAGTGCTCTGGACACAATGGAATAGTCTTATTAGCCCAGAAATGGAAGAAAATAGAGATGCAACAACACGGCTTCATGATCTTGATCTACAATGGGAGAAGGCCTTCAAATGTGCTATGATACCATGTTCAACAACACAGATATTCCAACATAGGATGAGCACCTTCAATAACCACTCACACAACCAAATCAAATATCAATACACTGATGTTTTTATTGATTATTTGGGTTGGTTTTCATTGATGTCAACCCTTGAAGAAAGTTTGGTAGCGAATTCTGGTAGCACAAAGTTTTTGGTAATGGACCCAAGTTTGTTTGATGTATAATGGTATGAGTTTTAATATATTTGAAGGTAAGACTATTCTATATGGATAGTACATGTCATGCCATTTCCGGTGGTATGTGGAACGTCACATAACTTCTCACAGTTAGAGAGTTGTGGCCATGTGAAGTTGGAGAACCCTCATAAGTCATCTAGAAGCCCCAAAAGGTTGAAATAGTCAAAATGGTTGCAAAGAAGAAATTATTTTAATAATAAAGTGAAGTGATGAGTGTACTATAAGTCAAAGTGGATATAAAAGAAATTATTTAAATAATAAAGTTAATCGAGAAATTACTAAGTGGACAAGTGGTTAGAAGTGGGTTAGCCCTAAAATAAGGAAAGTGGTTTATGATGGTTAGAAGGTAAATAATAAAGTAGAGTAATGAGTGTACTATAATTCAAAGTGGATACAAAATAAATTATTTAAATAATAAATTTAATGGAGAAATTACTAAGTGTACAAGTGGTTAGAAGTGGGTTAGCCATAAAATAAGGAAAGTGGGTTAATATGATTAAAAGGTAACCCCTTGAGGAAGCTACATAAAAGTATAAATAAGAAGCAAGGGTATCTCATTCAAATAACACTTGAGCATATTGAATATCTACAATTGACTAAGGTAAGAAAAGGATATATAAGTCTAATTTCAGAGGTAAGGTGAAGTAAAGAAGGCTGAAATTCAAGGGAGGATAAATTCTTTTGATGATGCTTTCTAAGATATGTTATTTACAGGTCATCTCACCATTTTCTCAATAACGTTTTTTTCTAGAATGATTCAGACCATGAAATTGGGAGGTCGTTGAGGAAACATATCCAAGTAGTTGTGATAAACATTTCAGCTTGTGGGTCATTGTATTTTTATAGTTACACTCCGTGGAAAATAGGGTTTGTGGCTAGTGTTGAAACTAATCTAAAATAGGTGTTTCAGGTAAAGACGTCATAACTTCTTCATAACATATCCAAATTCAGTAATACCAAATGTATTGGTTAGAGTAAATCCTTTAGTATTCTTTGTACCATTTTCAGATTCATATAACAAATATTTTGTGTGGGGAACGCTCTACAAGTTCACTCTCTAGATTAAGACAGAATTCAACAAGGTATGTCATTTTTGCTATAACTCCTTTTCTAAGAGGTTCCAAGTAGTGAAACCTGGAGGAATTGCATAAAAGACACTGAAGAACATTGTGAACTATTTTCATATCTTTATTCAATACAAGTACATAGTTATGATTATTTCAAGTTTTGACTAATCCAAAATTAGTCATGTGAGACTAAAGTAAAGTTTGATGAAAATGCTAGTCTCTTGTTGTTAAAGTTAAGGAAGGTTTGCAGGTATGTGATCATATACAACAGGTCTATTACATAGTTATAAATCACATTTGTATGATTAAATTGACGATGGCTTTTGGTTGAGGTACATGTTGGGTACATGGTTGAGACAAGTAGTTGATGAGTTGGAACATACATGAGGTGTATAGTTAATGATGTTGGTACATCTTGATGAGTCATAGTTTATTGTATTTGATGCATGATTGGTACATATTTGGTGCATGGTTGATGCACTCGTTGATGGTACAGGTTGAGGTACAGGTTGGTGCATGGTTGATGCACTTGTTTATGGTACTGGTTGATTACAAGTTGTTTGGACAAGTTATTTGTACAGGTTTGGTGCATGGTTGATGCATTTGTTTATGGTACAGGTTGATGTATGGTACATGTTGGCACAGGTTATTGGTACATGTTTATAGCAGTATATCTCACAGTGATAGTGTGTCAATGGTTCCATCATTCTACTTCTACATCAGGGCGGTTGGACGGGGAAAGGACAGGTGGTTGTAGACACCTTCTGGTTGTAGCTGGAGAACATAAGGGGTTGTAGCCTCCTTTTGGTTGTAGCCAGAGAATTGGAGAGTTGGATCTTCCTTTAGGTTGTATCCTGAGAAAATAGGGGGTTGGAGCCTCCTTCCAGTTGCAACTGGAAAACAAAGGAAGTGTGTGCTTCCAATGAATGTAATTATTAAAGACATATAATAAAAAGCATTCTGTGGTTTTCTCCTGCTTTGGGTTTCCACGTAAAAACACTGATGTACTGTGTATATGTATGATTGCTCATTTGTTCATTGTTTATTTACTTTGCAATTATTGGATGATAATACTACATTGATATAACACTTTCATTTTCTGATTAAAAAGGATTATTGCTCTATTACTAATTCACCCCCCCTCTCAGTAATCCAACAGTTTTTACGTGGTAAAACCCCTATGGGGAAACATCTACAGACCCAGACAACGTGGCCACTTGGAGAAATTTATTAATGCAAAATAAAATATTACAGAGATATTTACAAGAGATTTTCTCACATTCGATCATCGGCAAATGACCCTCCATGATATTTACGTAGAGATCATGGACTAATCAGATGTTAAGCCACAGATCAATGTAGTTGTTAAGATCGAGGAGAATATGAGCTGTCAGATCACTCTATATTGGGAACACATCATGATCGTCAGATTGTCTAACTACAAATGAATACTAATGCATGCTAAAGAAACACACTTTTGCCTAACAACACAATAGACCAAGTTGACCTTAACTAACTCCTAAGTGTCTAAATATCCTAACACCAAATCAATTACAACCAAAATTGAACCAACTACACCAAAACCTCATATTTGAAACCCAATTTCAGCCCAAAAAATAAAATAACTTAAATTGGGATAGAGGAAAATGTTATGGTGAATAACACCAGTACATTGTGTCTCGTTGTGCAAGAAGAAACCTATAAAGCAGTGGTTGATTACACAAGAAGAAACCTTTGAGGAAGAAGAGAAAAATAGATAGAAATGAGGTTGTTGAGTCAAAAGCCTTTGAAATGTAATGTTGCTTGGAGTAATGAGACTCCATACTAGATTAATTCCGATCAATGATAAAAATTGGGGCATCATTCAATAAAAAAGAAAAAAAATTACAGCCAAAATTGAACCAATTACGATAAAAACCTGAACTTGAAACCCAATTTCAGCCCAAAAAACAAAGTACTGGCATGGTCACCACAGTAGAAAACATGTTCTTCTTAGATGTTGTTTGTCAGAGCTCAAACCCTTTGTGCCTTGATATTTCATTGGCCACACAACCGTCGAATTCATAGAGAGATTCAATCCTAGCATGACAAAGGAATGAAGGGATCAAGTAGCAATTGTACACAATCAAAATTCCCATTAAGGGAAGCCATGTGAAGAGTTGTAACATGCATATGTTGCTTTGTTCACAAATTTGGAAGGTGAAAATCGGAATCCAAACCCAAAAAAATGTGCCCAACTTTCATTTCCCCCAATTATGACATGAATTATGTTGCCCTTCAAGCTCCTCTTTCAAAGCTCTTCCTCTAGAACAATATGAATTGAAATGTTCATGATTGAGAAGGAGAAAATTTGGCTCCACAACCTTAATTCTTTATTCTACTCCCCCATCATTCATGATTTCAAAGCTAGAACAGGGAAATTGAAAGAATAGGGTGCTAGTTAGTAAGTATTTTTCTTGGGTCCCAGGCAAGCTTATGACCTAAGATGGCCCCTTTCGATTGGTGATTTCCTCTTACGGGTGAATAGATCATTCCAATTAAAAAACCTGCCTTAAATATAAGGTCAAATATTCCCATACTATTCCAATTGACCTCGAGTTGGAACAAACCTCGAGTGGTGTAGCATTAGGAATTTCGAAGCCCGAAAATTAGGTATTGAGTAACCCTAACTATTTATGGAAATTTCCTTTGGGCATGTTGTTGCTTTGTTCACAAATTTGGAGGGTGAAAACTCAAAATCCAAACTGAAAAACACCACAATCTAGAAGGCTCCTTTGGGCATGGTGTTTGCATTATTTTTATGACTTGATATTGATTATTTTTTAGATTTTTTTTGTGTTTTTCTAAGTCATGGTCCAATAGGATTTCAAAAAATATTAATTGAAAAAAAAAGGTTAAATAAACATTTTCCAAAACTTTGTTAAATAATAATAATAATAGTCTATTTTTAAGGTCACCGCCAAGCCAGACACCAAATTGGTGTATGAGACTCCCTCTTCCCAACGATTTTACTGGTAAAGTCTTTGGAAATATACATACCCTACCCCCTCTGGATTTGAAAAGGATTTTGCAACGATTTTATAAACCAAAAATTAATAGAAAAAGGTGAAAACAACAGTTGTGTACCTAACAACAAAGACTAAAAACAAAAACAATAATATTTAACTATCTACAAAAACTATAAATAAATGAATATGAAAAAAGAAATGAGTAACATTAAAAAACAATTGTATACTAAAATAATTTATTTAAATTAATATTCTTCTATTATTGAGAATGTGTTTGAGTTCTACGATCATCATCACTAAGAAGGATCTCTTTGTTAGAGAAGAGGATATCATACATGCAAGAGTGATATATTTTTAATAATATATCAAAACGTATAAATAAAAAGTTCGAAATAATAAAAATAAGAATAATTTAAAATAAATAATAATATAAAAAAAATTATAATTTAATAAGTGTCTTAAAAAATGCATTCTAATACGTAGTAATTAAAAGTGTATCCAATACATAATAATAATAATTCAATTTTAAGGTCACAACGAAGCTAGTACCCCCTCAAAATTTGAACTTGCAATATCTTAGGAGGAAACACATGTTCTTAACCATTAGGCCCACTCAGGTTGTATATGGATATATTTAGTGTAAACCTTATTTCATATAAAAATATGAATTTAATAAAAATTTAGCCACCAAAGAATAACAAATCAAATATTTTAAAAAAATATTAGTAATGAATCAATATTGTGAAATATTATGAGAAAGTAGGTGATCAATCAATTTCTATAGCAATGTTTTAACAAAAAAAAATAATAATAATAAAATGATAAATTTTAATAAAATTATAAATAGGTAGTTTAATTGTAAAATTGATTGCTTAATAATATATTAAATATTTCTCTCACCTCTTAAAACACTTGGACTTCTAACCAGTGCCTAGTTGGACACGATGAGGGTTACCTCTGACTTCAAACTCAGGTTCTTGGAGGATACAAAGAGAGAAATTGATGGCATGGAGAAGAAAGTTAAGTGGCAAAGGCATCAATTAACAAAGGAACAACTAGAGGTAGATTTCAAAGAATAGATTCTTGATTTTTTATTTTTGATACTCTTGCACTAAGGACACGAAAATTTCCAAATTAAATGAGTTATATTGGATGAACAAAGCATTTATTGTGCAATTTGTTGAAGAGAATGGAAGCCAAGTGAAAGCCATACTAGACAGGCTACATATCATGGACCATAAATTTGATGCCCTTTGCTAGGAGGTATTCAATATTACAAACCTTCAAAGCACTCCCAAAGAAAATGCAGACCTCTCCCCAGCTTATGAGGGCACTCCCTCCAACCCTATCTTGGTGGATGAAGAGTTGATGGAGCTAAACAATAAGGGAGGCTACCTAAAGCAAGAGGATGGCCCCTCAACATAATTTATCTTATTTTTCTTGGTTTCCACAGAGGGGAAGCATCAATTTCCCTCTCTATCATTATTATTTTGCTTGTTTTTTAGTTTATATTAAGATAGAAAGATTGTTATTTAATTTATAGTTAGTATCAAAAACATTATAGTTGTA
>ML824943.1:66351-77965 GCA_009831015.1 Picea engelmannii
ATATATAACACAAAATTTCCACATTGTTTTTTATTTTTTCTAGAAATTCAAAATCCAAAATTAAATACTAATTTTTATCCTACCTTATTCTTTGTCAACATACTTCTCTGTGGTTTTGAATGGGAATAATACTTCTCTGTGGATTTGAAATTATATCTCTACGGTTTTGAACGAGAATAATACTTCTCTGTGGTTTTGAAGGAGATATTTTTTTTCGAACATATATATCTCCAGTTTTGAACGAGAATAATACTTCTCTTTGGTTTTTACCTTTTTTTACCAGAATAATCTATGTAGTTTCTTTCAGTTTCTCATGGAACTTCTCTGTTGTTTTCAATCTGCGATTTTCAAAAATTATTTTAGGCTTCTTCAACCGGTTGAGCAATTGGACACGTGAAATGAAGTGAGTCACTTTTTACTTTGATTCAATTTTGATTTAAAATATATTTATAATCTATTAACGTGTGAAAATTAAAGAGATTTAAATATATTTTATTTATTTTTTTAAGTTTCATAAGTAAAAGTTGATTTGAGAGATAATAATTAATATCATTATTCTCAATTAAAAATTTTATTTACATTTTTAAAGTCAATCCAAAATAATAATTGTTACATTTTTTCTCTTCTTTTCAATATGAGAACTCCACCACCTATTCCAAAAATTCATCCTAAAAGGGGGGGCGGGTGGGGGTGGAATCACCCTAGAGATCCTTTACGATTATATGGAATCAGTAGAAAAAACGAGAGACGAGAGAGATGCCAAAAGCCAAATAGAGTTAGAATCATTAGAAAAAAGAAGTGAATAAAGAGATGTAAAAATCCAAATAGAGCTAGAGGCAATGTGATGCAGGAGCATCACTCCACCTCAGCAAACCCGCCAATGCATCCTCGCACTTGGAGGGAACAAATTCCAAGGGAAGAGAGGTGTCAACCCTCTCATTTTGAACCTGAATTAAAAAAATTTAATGCAAAATCGATGTAATTAAATGTTGTAAGGCTCAAGGAAAGATGAGCCATGTGTCTTTGTATAGGATGCATGTGAAGTCACCTTTAATGGCTGATAGATAGGAGGAGTTAGGTCCGATTCGGACTAGTTGTCAATTAAATGTAATTAATTGTAAATTGATGACAATAGGTAGCTGGAGGGAAGGCTCAAGGAGCCCCTCTTTTGTAAAACGTCTTGTATCAAATTCATTTGTCAGTTAGTTAGCTGGGAGGGAGAGAGTTAGTTGTAGAGAGAGCATTAGAGAGCTCAAGAGAGGAGAGGAGAAAGAGATAAGACTCTGTTGTGGTCCAACCTTGTACACAGTGTAAATGACATTAAGATATTAATATAAAGAGTAGTTTTTTTTTTTGGCATATGAGTTTATGTGTGTATCCTATGAATGAATGAATATTTGTTTATGAATGTGTTTATTGTGTTTTTATATGAAATCTATGAGTATGAGAAGTTTTCCCTTAGTAGGAATTAGATAGAAATTCTCTATATGTAGTTTTCTAAGTGTTCTAGGCTCTTAGGCTTGTGCAAGGAGTGCACACCAAAGTTAGTGAAAACTATGTGAAGACAATGCAAGGGGTGCACTTGAACTCTTTTTTTGAGTTCAGAAGAAGAGTGTGCTAGGTGGGCACACTAAAACAAGTTTATATCTCAGAAGGGGAGACATATCAGAGTTGTTGAACACTTTGAGGATCCATGCAAGGAGTGCGAGGGAAGAGTCTTTTTAGACTCGTTTGTTAGGAAGAGGAAGAAACAAAGGGACTGAACCCTTTGAAGTCTAAGTTGTTTCGAGCTCAGAGGAGAAGTAGTTCAAGTGTGCATAGAAGACCCATGCAAGGCGTGCATCGGACCAACACTTAGTTAAGTTTTGAGAAAGCCTCAAGGTTAAAGCCAGTGTAAGGAGTGCACTAAGGACCGTTAGAAAATTCCATAAGATTAGGAGGACGAGTGAAGAAGTGCCAGGAAAACACAAGAAATTGTTGAAGGAACAAAGGGAAAAATCCCTCAGGAGTTTGAGTAATTTCAAGCTCAAGAGAGATAGTTCAAGTCTACACAGAGTCTAGTGTAGAGGGTGCATAGAAGCAACACCCGGTCAAGTGTTAGTCAAGTCCACGAAGGCAGGCATGAGAAGTGTGCTAGAGACCGAAATAAATTTCGAGTATAGAGCTCAGGAAAACAAGCGTTGAGCTGCCAGGAGGGAAGAAAAAATCATTGAAAGATAATAGGGCCAAGTCCCTTCAAAAATATCGGAAGATTTTGAAATCTTAGGAGGTACAGCGTAGGCTGAGGATTCAGGCTTTCCAAAGAGAAGATCAAAGGCCAAGCCTTTTGAAATTTTTTGAGAAATCTTTTATTTAGAAGGAAAGTGTAGCAAACAGGAGGAGGAGCTACAACAGTCATTAGATCGGCTATAGGAACATATTTGGACCATCAGAATTCAGTCCATACAAGAGGAGGAGCACTCACAAAGGGAGAAAAGATCCCATCCATTGGATCTGAGTGAAAGGATCACAAGCCATCGGATCCAGGTGAGTAGCTCGTGTTTTAATCCTGGAAGTCCTTCAGACTTCGCAAATTCAGAGGTTTTTCGTATTTAGGTGCAGAGGAGATGAGTCTCCCGAAGTCCTAAAGTCTGAAATCAATTGGGACTGTCCATCATTCAGGACACATGTCAGCGGATCCTCAAGTCCAGAATTATAGCACTCCGGAGGAATCAAAGTGTATACGCTAAGGGAGGCAAGTTCTCCAAATCTTCAAAGAGCCGAGTACATCTTGACCGTTGGCATTTTGGCCACGTGTCAACAGATCGAAGATATTCATAAATTCGATAGTCTGGGAGGGAGGAGATGCAAAGTGATCAGATTTGAAGACTCTCGAAACCCCAAAGGCCGGAGCGGATCCTGACCATTGGCATCAAGGCCATGTGTTAGTAGATTGACAGTAGTTTGGAAGACCAACACTCTGGAATATCGTTGGTGAAAGTTACTTTGGGTCAGAAACTCCCGAAGGCCCAGAGCTCGGAGTAGATCCAAGCCATTTGTTGGCAGAGGCCACGTGGTAGAAGATTGGTTGGAGAGGACACCTGGAGCCTAGATATAAACTCCAATGGTTCGGAGTTCAGGAGGAAACAAGGTGCGTGGTTGAAAGGACTTCGGAAATACCGAGGATCTGAAATGTATCTGGTTCATCTATTTTAATAGATATGTGGTAGGGGATCCTATGCTCTGGAGGATAGACACTCTGGAGGGAAGTCAGAAGTGTGGAGCGAGAACACCCGAAGGCCGAAGATAATCATGGCTATCCATCCCTAGAGACATGTGTCAGCAGATCTTCACTACAGAAATCTGGCACTCTGGAGGCTTGTGGGTATTGACATTGGGGACTCCCAGAGCCTAGAGTCCCGAAGCAGATCACAACCATCCAATTGTGGGGATGTGTGGACTGTTGATTTCAGTAGATGTGTGGCACTAAAATACGAAGGTCTAGAGGTTTGATACTTCATAGGATTGTTGGGGTTGTGCATTGAAAAGGCCCAAAGCCCAAATTTATGAAGGGACTCAGAGTCGTAGATCTCAGCATTCATAAGGATCGTTGATCCCCGTATCCATTCGAAGATCTGGCAGTTCAGGAATTCGGGAGGAGGTGTATTTTGGGCAGTGAGAATCTTTGAAGCCCGAAGTGCGGAGTTAGTGTGAGTCGTTGATCTCAGATCAATGAGGACAGTTGATTCATGTCTTTGTTCGGGACTTCGCCCGTTCGACTGTTCAGAGGATTGGAGGTATAGTGGTGTTGAAGCTCCCAAAGCCCAGAGCACTGGTGCACCTGAAGTAGTGCCTTTTTTGTTAGCGCCTGGTCACAACCCTTGGTCATATGGGGTTTTTGGCTGAAATGAGAGGGCTAGGGCTCGAAAGTGATTTTTGAATTCAAAGGGGGAGTTTGGCCCATGGTTTTTAGCCCAAAGTCACTTGTAAGACTTCATTGGTGCCTTAAGGTCCCGAAATTTGGATTTTTGTGTTCAGGAAGAAGAAGAAGAAGGACCTGTGTTTGATTTAGGGGGCTCAGCAGAGGCCCGAAGATCCAATTTGGCTCCCGATTGTGAATGATCCTAGACCGGGAGGTCACGCAGACCCTGGGAGAGGGTGGGGTCTGCATCACAATTATTGATAAAAAAAAATAGACTCTTCAAAGATATCATTCAAACTCAAATAGAGGATAGATTATTAGGGTTCAAGAGTGAATTACAGACAATGAAGGATAGGATTCAAGAAATGGAAAAACATAAACAATCAACCCAAGAAGGAGAGGTTGAAGAAAATCACAACTTGAGAGATAGGATTAAAGAGCTAGAAGAAAAACTAACCAACAATTTGACCCTCAGTAATATGGAAAACAAATTGGATATCAAACCCATCAAACAGGAAATGAATAATCTAATCGAACTGGACCATGAGCGTAACAAAAGAGCCTTGAACCTAAAAAAATTTGGTATAAAAGAACAGGAAGAGGAGGATACTCTAGCAATAGTAAAAGAAGAATTAACTAATAAATCACAAATTGATACAACTTACCTCATAGAAGCAAAGAGGCTAGGAAAAATAATTGATCACAAAGATAGGTTGATTTGTGTCCAAGTAAGTTGTGATGACCATAAATATAGCATACTTAGTAAATCTCCAAGATTAAAAGGGTCAGGAATATTTATAAATGAATACCTCATTCTCGAAGACCAAGCTAAATCAAGGAAGGAAGTTCAAAAGGTAAAAGAAACCAAGAAAGAAGGAAAATGGGCAATAATTAGAAATTGAAAAGTTATTGTTAGGGATAGAGACCAGAAGGATAATAAAAAATAGGAATTTGGGACACTCGGATCCTTTTTTGGAACTATCGTGGCTTTCCATGGCGCAAAGGTCCTATGATAAGTTGGATCCTGAGTGATAATGATATTGTTTGTCTAGTTGAAACTTGGGAGCATGAGGAGTCTAAGGTCCCTAACATAGAAGCATTTATCTTGTGGTCGTCATGGAACAAAAAATCCCACCGTAGAGGAATAAGAGGCATAGCTTGTTATATTAGATTGACCCTCTCAATCAGTACATTTGGATAGAAATTTCAAACACCAATGCTAAGAAGATGTATATAGCAATTTGCTATTTTGCACCTATTAATTCTACTTTTTATAAGAAAAACAGTCTAGATAAAAAAAATCCCTATAATAATTTAGAACAAGATATTTATAGTTTGAAAAATGAAGGTAATATCCTCATGCTGGGAGACTTTAATGCTAGGACTGCAACTAAACAAACTAGTCTTTTAAGTACTAATTCCAACCATAATCCTTTATGACTAGATGAGGACCTTGTTTTATCTAATAGCTACAAAAGAAGCTCTAAAGACCTAATTGAAAATTTGTTTGGTACTGAGTTGGTCAAGCTCTGTATCTCTCAAGACTTAATAATTTGCAATGGAGTAATGAAGTGGCCAAAATCCAACTAGATGACTTGTATTCATGGGATAGGTAGTAGTGTCGTAGATTATGTGATATCTGATATCCCCAATTCCAACCAAATATCAACTTTTGACCTTTTAAATGACCATGAGCCTGACTCTGATCATAAACCTTTAACCCTAACTCTAAACTTTTCCATGCACAGGAGCGCCATTGAATAGAATTCTGATAATCAAAGGAATTTGCACTTTGACAAAAGTAAAGTTGACCTTTTCTTAAAGGATTTAAATAGTAAATTAAATATCCTAACCTATAAGGACAACATTGAAGAACTCTATCATAATTTTACAACTACCCTTTCCACTTCTATTAACAAGTTCTCTTTTGAGGTGTCCTATAAAAAGAATAATATAACGACCAACCCTTGGTATGATAAAGAATGTAAAATTGCTAGGAAATCCATTAGGGATGCTTCTAATGAGTCCTTAAAAATTGATAAGATCAATACATACAAATCCCTAATTAAAAGGAAAAAAATGCACTATATTAATAAAAGGCAAGAGAAAATTTCACAACTATATAAGTTGGATCCTAAGAAGTTCTAGAGCCAAATTTTTAACCGCAATACTAAAGAAAATAATAGGATTCCCTTAAGGGACTGGAATTCCTACCTTAAAAGTCTTTATGAGTTCCCTAATGCCATGGACACCATTCCTATTGTCCCTACAAAGGAATAAGTTTTTTTCTTTAGATGACACAGAGTTTGGGGTTAAGCGACTTGCAAATGGGAAAACTAAGGATATTAAAGGCTACCAAGCTGAATTTTTTAAAATCGGAGGGTCTATCCTTATCCCTCACATACACAAGATCTTCAATTTAGCATTCAAGCAGGGCTTCCCCAAACCCTCGATGAAAAGCCTCATTTTTCCTATTTTTAAAAATGGGGATAGAAACATTCCCTCTAATTATAGGACCATTATGATTAGCCCGATTTTTGCCAAGATTTATGGAATTATTTTGGAAAAGAAGATTAGCCTTTGGCTAGAAAGTCATGGTGAAAGAGATAAAGGCCAAGTCGGGTTTAGGAGATATCATTCAACTGTGGACCATCTTGTTACCTTTAGGATCATTGCAGAGGATTTCTGCAATACTAAAACCAATTTTTTTTGTTGTTTTGTTGACTTTAGAAAAGCTTTTGACATGGTTCCTAGGAAAAACCTTTGGAATAGGTTGGAAGAGATAAAAGTGCCTCTCGAGTTGAGGGCTACTGCAATAAGGATATATGGGAACATTATTGCTAAGTTTAAAAACACTGAGGGTTGGTCAAAAGAGATTAACTGCAATATTGGATTCAAACAAGGTTGTCCCTTGCCCCCTACCCTTTTTATCATATATATTGACAAGTTAGAAGATTGCTTGGAAAAAGCAGGTTGTGTCGGCCCTACTCTCACTGGTATAGTCATCAATCTTCTTCTTTATGTCGATGATATCGTTCTTATGGAAAGGAGTCCCCATGATCTTGAAAACTAGCTAAGAATCCTCCAGGATTTTTGCTCCAATATGGGTATGACCGTTAATACTGATAAGACTAAGGTCATGATTATTAAATCGAACAAGATCACTTATGATACCTTTGTATATGACAACAACAACTTGGAGGAAGTGACTTCATACAAATATCTTGGAATTGATATTCACCACAAGCTCAATTGGAATTATAGCATTGAGAAAAGGATTATTGGGGGATGGAAAGATTGTTGTGGGCTTGAAAACAATTGTAAATCAATTGATCTTTGGAGTTGAGATAAGAAGAAACTCCTCTTTGAGACTCTTGCTACACATGTTATGCTTTATGGATGTGAAGTCTGGGGCTATAGTATCTCTCATGAATCATGGAGAAAGATAGAGCAAATACAAAAGAATTTTATAACAAATAAACTCAAAATTAAAGGAAATACGCTCTATCCCATCCTCCTCTTAGAAACAAGCCTCTCCCCCATTGAGAGCATGGCTATGACTAGATACCTAATGTATAAGAACAAGTTTAAAAACATGGAAAACAAGAGGCTTCCTAAAATTACTTCAAAATCGAGTCATAACCACCATCGACTCAAGCGAGGATGGCATAAAGATGCTCGTTCTTGGCTAAACTATTGGGGAATCATGGAAGACACCATTTTACAGAATAAAGATACTATTAAAAAAATCGTCAAATCAAAATTTAAGGAGAAAATGTGTTGTGATAAAGAGTTAGAGGAAAAAAGAAAATTAAGGTATGATAAGGATGTAATCAACCCTAATCTAGAAGATCAAAATTATCAATATGTTTTGCCAAGTGTAAAGAAAAAAAATAAGCATTGCTAAGATAAGAACAAATTCTCACGAGCTCCATAGTGAAACTGGGCGTTGGTCAATTCCTAAAACGACATGGGATGAAAGAGTGTGTCACCTTTGTGACACTAAGAAAGTTGAAGATAAAAAACACTTTCTCTTAGATTGCCGATCCTATACCCATATTAGATCTCATTTTCAAAATATTTGTCACACTACCAACCTTCCTAACCTCTTAACTCAACAAAAGTATGGTGATCTTGGAAACATAGATGATTTTAGGGGCTAAATTTCGCAAATGGGGTAATTTTCCATGGTTTTTCTAAAAAAATGATTCACCAATTTTCATTTTTTCTAAAATCAATTTGCTCAATTTCCATAAAATAAAATTATTTTACCTTAAAAATAGCCAAAATTTTATAGAAACTATATAAAATCCTTAGAAATTTGAATATTTTTACAAAAGTATAGTCAAACATTTTATATTTTTCATATTAAGGACTAGTAATATTAGCCCATATTTCTACATTTTAATATAAATTTACATCTTTAAAATCATCCCTACTTAGAAAGCTTCTCTTAATGTTTTTCGAGCACACAAACACAATTCTAAAGAATCACAAGTAATCACTTACCCTCTTAAGATCCAATAAAACCAATTCAGTCTTAATGAATATTAATCATCATCATATATATATATAATAAAATTCCATTTATTTTTTTATTTTTTAATTGAAATTCAAAATCCAAAATTAAATACTAACTTGTATCCTACCTTAAAACTCTAAATCCAAAATGATTAAAATTGTGGCATAATCATTACTAAAAAGGACGAGCAATTATTTAATAATGTGAAAACCCAAATATACTTATTAAAAAAAAAACGAATAATTATGTAATAATGTAAAAATAAAATAAAAAGGACTAACAATTATATAATAATGTAAAAAACCAAATATTGTAAAAAACCAAATATATTAAAAAGAGACGAACAATTATAATAATGTTAAAAACAAAAAACAAAAACCTAAACTAGGAAAAACTTTTGTTGAAACATCATCACTGCAATATACTTTTGACGAAACATCATCGCTGGAATATGTTTTTGTTGTATTAAGAAAAATACTAGATAATACATTTTGGATTTTTCCTAATACTGAAATAAAAATATTTTTTTGTTGGGTTAAGAAATATAATATAGAGATAGCATAACCTAAATAGTTTTTATATAATAATGTAAAAACCCAAATATACTTAAAAGGGACGAACAATTATAATAATGTAAAAAAACAAATAACCTAAACTAGGAAAAAAACTTTTGATGAAACATCATCACTAGAATATACTTTGACGAAACATCATCGCTGAATATGTTTTTGTTGTATTAAGAAAAATACTTTTCTTATAACGAAGATAATACGTTTTGGATTTTCCCTAATAATGAAATATTGTTTTTGTTGGGTTAAGAAATATAATATAGAGATAGCATATAAGATGTGGTGATATGGGAATATGTTTTTGTTGTATTCAGAAATCTAAATTAGGGATGGCATAAAAGTTAAGGAGAGAAGACTGGGATTCATAAGTATGAACTAATTTCAAAATCTGAGTAATAGAGTAGTTTTTTATTAATTGTTTTCAATTTTGGATAGTTTTTTTTTATTTATAAATGAGTGATTTGATTTATATGTTACGTATTGGAATTTAAAACATTTAATACTTTATATATATAATTTTATATGGTTGAATTTAAAGTTATTTTAAATCGATATATAATATTTAATAATGTTTAGTTTAAACGCTTTAGTAAATGATTTTTTTTTACAATATTTTATGGGGATTTTTGTTTTAAATTTGGCGAGAAATTGTTAGATCCTTAAATTTGGAGTGTCTCGGCAGTTTTTTAACATTCTGTATTCAGAAATGGATTTTAAACAACAAAAATAGTGATTTTGTGTAGATTTATGTGGTCCATTCCTTTAAAAAAGTTATTTCTTAGAACAGTTAGACAACTCTAATAATATGTAACCGTGTGGGCAGTTATTATTGGTTGTTATTTACTAGGGCTGACTCATCACAGTTATTCAAGAAAAACCATACTACCAAGGAAGTAGACTTTCACACCTGGGAGATACATTTGAGTCTAGCTGGTGGTTGGGTCCAGCTGGTGATCATTAAGGGGGCAGAGTTTCACTCTAGATGCCCGTACCATCACCACATCGCACTTAGGTCTAAGTTATGGCAAGCGGTCTCGCTAGATTTTGGCCCTAGAGGAGGAGGAGGTGGACTATGAGCCCATCCCTTCATGTGGGCAATCCTTTTCGTCCTTCGAGGAATTATTGAACCAGGACTTACATCCCCTCCACATGATGCAGCCCGAACTCTTTTCAAATCAGGGAGGGAGGGTTTTTACTGCTGCTCGTGCCAAGGATGGTCGAATTAAGGAAGGTGGTGGCCTGGGAAACATTCTCCCAAAGGGATTCTTAGTTGTTTTTTCCATAGATAGATATGAAACCTCTGAACCTGGAGCCTCGGTGCAAGGTCTCTCCTCCAGCACCTGCAAACTCGCTGAACTCAGACCAGCTGAGCCTCCTTTGTACTTGCAGGAAAAGACGAAAGGCCCCATGAGAAACTAGAAAAGTGCATTTCAGAGAAGCGTGGACAAGCGAAAATGGTGGTAGGGGAAGACCTGGCAGTCGCAGACTTAGACAACTTCCATGGAAACCTCCTAGTAGGTAGATTCTTTGGTAAGACCCCCGGACACCAGACTTTTCTTTCCTGGTTAGAAAAAACTTGGTCCTTGGTTTTAGGGTACACATCGGAAGCCCATGTCTTAGATGACTTTTCTTTCCTGGTTAGAAAAAACTTGGTCCTTGGTTTTAGGGTACACATCGGAAGCACATTGGAACTCCTTTCTTTGTAATTCACCATAATATTGTGAAAAACTGCTAAGTGGAAGCTAGTCTTGAGGGCTCTCAAGTCTAGTGCTAAAACCATGGACAAATGAATTCGACCTGAAGCATGACCAAGTTTCCCAGATGAAATTATGGCAATTCTTCTAGGTCTCACCCTGGCCTTCTGGAACAGAGAGGCCCTGGAAGTAATTGGGGACAAATTGGGGACTTTTGTTGGTTTAGAACCCAATTGGGCTTCCAAAAAAGACAAGTGTTGGGCCTGGATACAAGTAGAGGTGAATGTCAAAGAGGGTTTGATCGGAAACCTAGATCTTGTCCTAGGTGACATCACCTAGCACCAAAAAGTTGATTATTGGAGAGTTTCATTCAGATTCCATGCATGCCATGAAATTGGGCATTTACATGTTGAATGCAAGCACCTGCTTCCAGGAAACCTGTTTGTAAGGAAATTGTGGGTGAGAAAATCCACTTGTAACAGATTAGAAAAATTCGAGGTGGTCTCAATAGTTGACTCCAAGGAAGTTTTAATGGATCCAGGGACTGTCAAAGCTACCAGCTCTGAAATGGGAGATCTTGTTCAACAAGACACTCTTTCAGGTATGACTTCATATGTCCCTGTATATCCTTCTCCTCTTATGTGTGTGACTTTTCTTCCGAAGAACATCGTTGTTTTCGAGATTTGGACTGCTCTCTCTCCCCTTCACACTTTCCCCTTGTTATCACCTCCCCCACTTTCGCTCCCGTGGCACCTCAGTCGAACCCATCTCCCTCCTCCCCCATCGATTTTCTACTAGTAACCCCTCCCCATCCCTCCCTCCCCTTTGTCTCATCAAAGTTGTCAATCCCTACCCCTCCCCATCCCTCCCTCCCCTTTGTCTCATCAGAGTTGTCAATCCCTACCCCTCCCTACTCCTCTTCCTTTCT
>ML824944.1:72221-93604 GCA_009831015.1 Picea engelmannii
TTTTTATTGCTGCTGTTACTAACTTGTACTTGCTGTTATAAACTGTTGTCTTGCTGCAATTTCATAACAGCCATAGTAATTTTCACTGTCTAGTGTCTTAAGGAGGTATTATTTGCATGCTTGTACTTGGAAATCATTGTATATATGCTATAAGTGTTCTTGTTTTGGACAGGTACTCAAACATCTCTACACCTCTTAGTTTTCCTTGACCTAGACCTTGACTTAGGTGATCAAGAGAGTGGGTGGTCGGCTTGGCTAACAAACTTGCTACTTTGATCCCTTGAGGTCACCGGGGAAGGCTCCCCTGTGGTGGACTTCCATCACTAAAATGAGAAGATTTCTTACTAAGGTGACAGTGGTGGAATTTCCTATAGTAAAGCAGATTTGGGGACTTGCGTTGGGGCTTTGCACAAGTACAAATCCCGCGATAACAAGCACAAAGCATGCAGTGAAGGGATCTGGGATAGTGCCATTTCGAATGGAGTCAGGAGGCGTGTTGAGAGTGATGGATGTGCTATGGGTGCCAGAACTCAGGAGGAGTGTGCTCTCAGTCTCAACGATTGAGAAGAAGGGCTTTGACGTACTATTCAAGGATGGATAGGCTCTGATCAAGCCCAAAGGATCTAACTCGAACAAAGCAGTTGTTCTTGGAGCTAGAGAGAGCAACTTGTATAGGCTAAAGGGCCAACGTATGCGAGCTATGGCAAGCAACAAAGATATCAATAACAAGGAGCAGCTAGCTTCAAAGTTTGAGCATCTGAGAGGGAGTTAGCCTGAGGTTCAAGTGGGAAGGAGCAACCTTCCAAGTCTGTCAAGAAGGAGTCACGGTACGAGATGACCATGTAGGATGCTCAGGAGCAAGAGGCTTCTAGGAGCATGATCAGAGGGAAGTCTTCGAAGACGGGTCCGAGCGAGATGGCAGGGATAACTTTCTGTTCATAGGGAGCAACGAATCAGGTGGATTGGAGAGCAGCCATGGTAATAGATTTGGTAGCAAAGAGAGAGCCACCTCCAGGTGGTAGAAGTACCTTCCTTGCTAAGAGGGAGTGTTGATGTTTTAGTAGCATCGAACGGGTACGTCCACGTGGGTTTGTGTCTAACACGTGGGAGTCGTCCTTAGTGACTCTCAAAACCTTAGGAGATTCACTTTATTAAGTGATTAATAAAGTGAATGTACTTTTGTAATAAAGTGAGTTTAATTTAATTAAATGCCTAAGTATTTGGCATTAATAATTAAATTAATTCCTAGCGGTTAGATCTAAATTGAACGTGAGATTAAATCTCAGTCGTTGATCGCTTTAAGAGATCTAGGTTTTTGGATTTAGGGTAAACTCCATGTTGGAGAGGATGAGACACAACAGATACACACAGAGTGAGAGTGAGCTCTCATTTATTGGGTGGAGAAGGACATTGATCCAAGTCTGGAGGGCAAGGGTCGAGGATAGGAGCAAAGGGGCAGCAAGGAAGATATCAACCAACCAACAAGATTGAAGGACTGATCTTGAGGTTTGTAGGGCTTGGTTATCTACTGTTTTGTATTCCTCAAGTGGGCCATTTTCCCAGGATGGGAGCCCAAAATATTAATAATAAATCTCACAGAACTGGTTTTTCGTTCGCGGTTTTTCCAGAGGTAATTTACCCAGAAATCTCTTGTGCAATGTGTTTGATTTAAGTTTTATGCTTTTGCTGTTTATTTGGTTAAAACCTAGCCGTGCATTTAATAAATAAAGTGATTTTATTTGTATCTAAGTGCCAGGTGCTAGGTTCAGAAAATTAACATGCAATTCCGAAAGAACCTTGACATACATTAGAATCTGTTATTTCAATTCTCATGGTAGAGGAAAAAGGATTAAATAATGATGAAGATGAATATGTAGATCATGCTTTTCTTTCAAAATGCAAAATAAACAATAAAAGTAAGAAAGGGATGGCCAACAATGAAAGAACATGTTATTATTTTGGGAAACTGGGTCATGTTACCTGGAATTCTAGGATTCATGTTACTGTTTTTCTTAAAGGGAAAATGAAGAAGGTTGAAAGAAGTAATGTTGCCATTTATGATACCCATAATACTAAGGAAGAAGAGGGTGATGATGGTAGTCAAACTAATGTTGACTATTTGTTTTAGTTGGCTTCTTAAAAGGTAGTCTTATAGCATTTTAACAGGGGGAACTTTAGTAGGAATTGCTCAAGAGTGACAATTGTGTAGTTGATCTCTACCTTCTACATCAAAATGAAGCTGATGGCAACCTAGTGGAGCACCAATGGTTGGTTCCATATCCGATGGAGGAGAAGAGCAACTTAGAGTTTTTGTTGAGGACATAACTACCTAGAGAACAAACAAGCATCGTGGTTAGTAATCCAGATGTCTGAGGGGATGGAGGAGGACCCATATGTGGTCTTCAAACTGTTATACCTGAGTTTTGTAATTGTTATTTGAAATCCTTATTTATAAAAATTGTTTGATCCTTTATAATAGATAGGGGACAAAATGATTTTCATGTTAAGGTGGGGTGTGAGAAGAATAACATGAAAATTTCGTAAGAGTTACTATGTATTCAACTTAGTGTTAAGTTGTTATGTTATAAAGTTCATTATGACCCAAGTTTATCTTTAGGGTTGTGTATTTATATAATTTTGGTAGATAAACTACTTAAGCTTATGAATAAAAGAAAGTGTTTGATAATGTATGAAATCATTCCAATTGCAATAAAGTTATCCCTCATGATATTTCCTTTGTGTACCTTTCACGCTTTTACAACAGTGTTGATCACGTAGCTCTTGTATTAAAAGTTGGAAGATGTTGGATGAATGAAATAAGTCAAGGTTCCTTGGAATGTCCTTACAAGCCATGGTAATAGCCCAAAGGGAGATTTCGTGGATATGTAGAACAAATTAGTGTCTGTTCCACGGGACAATGGGGAAATCCATGAAAATTAGAACTATGTTAGGCGAGATAGAAGTGATGCCATGAACCCAAGAGCTTTGTGCAAATGTATGTAGATTTTGTTGAAAGCAAGTTGAATCGTGTAGACTTTGTAGAGTGAAGACAAAAACATGTGGAATCTCTGCGGGTATCAACAAAAATTGCACGAAATTTGTGGAAAGTGGTAGAAATTCCGTGATTGTGTGAAAATTTAGCGAAGGAGGAGGAAACTTCAAGCTGTGATGTGTAGCAATGCAGTGATAACTTGCAATAAAACATTTGGAGTTTCCGACATGCTACTATTAACCCAAGTCGTTGAAGAAGAAACCTTAGATATAGATTTATGACAATAACAAAAATCTAGAGGTGGGAGTCCATGGTGAATTCTAGATGGGTACAAAATTCGAAAGAAACTAGAGCTTTGGAATCTAATATCCCTAATCTTAGGTTCTAATACCAAATGATGTTTGATCACAATTGAAATGTGGAAAACAATGAACATAGAAGCAAGAAAATACGATTAAGCATGCACAAGAGACATAGATATTTGCCACATGTGCAATCTGTACATTCCCCCACAACCTCTTGGGACCTGATAATCTCCAACGTCATTGGTCACACAACTTGAGGATCTCCCTGGGTTAGTTGAGGGTTTGCTCCTACTAGTTGTGGGTTGAGACAAACCATAATATTCCTTGTGGTGAGAGGGTTTGTCATCTTTTCTCTCTCCAGGAGGTGGAGAATGTCGAGCACTTCGTTTTTCAGTGACTTGTCTATTATGAGTTTTGAGAGAGATACTACTCTTTGTTCAGAGACTTTAGAGGCTCCTTATCCATGTTCTTTCACTATTTCGATCCCATCTTCCTCTAAGAGACTGCCACCTTAAGATGTAGAGCTTTGTAGGAGACCCCTAGGGCCTGTTATCGAACAATCTATACTTGCCCAAAACCTAAAGGCAAGTAGGCCTAGATTGACGTAACACGGAGGTAACCCTATCACTGCCACCCCAATAGGGTACCTCTTTCTCTTTAGGAGGAGGAAAACCTCAATCCAAGGGAGACATCCCAAGACCTAGTTGGTTGATGAAGGGCAAAAAGATATGGTGAAGACCCACCCCTCTCTCTAGGTCACTCAGCAGAAGAAGTCACTTGGGTGAAGTTTAAAGGGACCAAGGGAAAATGAAAATGGGTTTGTACCTGCCCTTTACCAATGAAACATCAAGCGTTAGTAGCAATAGTTATAATCAATGACTTCTTAAACAAATTATGTGTTGCCTAAACAAGTTACTATACAATAAAAATAAGATCACAGTAGCAGCAATGTATCTTGAAAGGTGCAAGTTATGATGACAAGGAAGAGATACTAGAGTCTTGCAAACTTGATAATGGTTTGTCACACACTTTTCAAGATAAATACAAGTCAATAAATGACTTAAATGGCTGTCCCAACATTTATAACAACATTAATTAATGATGATGACAACAATGAAACCACTTCAGAAAAGTACTGTAATAAAGCAATAAGACACTACTTCAATATCCAATGATTACGGTTTGCTTAGTACAAATGCCCAAGGGTTTTATGGATGATTTTGGGGCTGTTAAGGGCTACAACAATGGCTGTAACAGCAGCTATGACAGCGGTACAGCTTCAGAATTTGCACTCTAAAAAGACAATTAAACATACACTTTAACACTTGTTGATAGTACCTTGCCTTATCAAATTCTGGGATGACTTAGATGGTTAGTGGGCTAATATAAGCTGCAAAATGATAGCTGTAGTGGTGATTATGACAACAACAAATTAGTTGTTAGTATTTCTAGACTAGGTTAGCAAATTAGTAGAGTATGAAGTGAAAGAGTTTGAGTTGAGTTTTGTCAAGAAGTTAGAGAAAAGGACTAGTGCCTTCAAGGGCAATGGAGTCAAGGAGGACGGCTTCTTCTAAGGCTGCAAGTTAATGATGATACACAAAAGTCTAAGAGGGAAAAAGTATAGGAGAAGTAGTAACTTAAGTCCTCCTAGACTTTGACCTCAAGAGACAAAATGCTAAGGTGTAGGCAATTCTAGACCCTAGCGCCTTGATCTTCTTAGCCTTTTTATGGGGTAAAACTTATGCAACAATAACCAAGTACAAAACCCTTAGAGTGCTAGCAATTTAGGGCTCTAGGGTTTCACTAGTTACTAGATCAATTTAGTGAAAAGATTGGCAAATAAAAAGTAAGAAAGTAGCAACTTAAGTTTCTTACTTCAAGCATTAAATACACCATGCAATTTCATAATCTTGTATGAACAAATAAAACCATACAATAAACCATTCAATAGATGAAAAAATACAGATTTCACTTACTTACACTAAGAATAATCATGAGAATACCATGCAAGATCACCATAAACTTCCAAAAAATGATCCAAGTTGCAAAAAATGAGCCTTAAACAAGAGTGGCAACTCACAATTTCAACCAATAACCCTAATAGGGCACAAATTTCAGACCTCTTGTCTCCAAGGACAAGTTGTGATGAAAATGAATGTCATTTTTTGCTTATTTATACAAAAGTTAAGCTAAAATTAATTTCAGCTCATAATTACTGGGCCGACCTGGCCAGTTTTTTACACAAATTAAATATGGACAAACTAAAATTAATTCACATCTAAAAATCAATCCAGGGGTGACGTCATGCCCCTCTAGGGTGACGTTGAGCCCCAAGTATGGAACACCGGGCAGAGGAGGTGAAACGTTGGGCTTCCAAAGGCCCGAAACCCTGCCCATGTGGGCCAATGCCTCATAAATGCCGTCCAAGATGAAACCCTAGCTCTGTATGACGTCTAGGGCTATCATGGTGACGTCCAAGGCCCTCAAGGGATAACATCCATGTGGGAAAAGCAAGATCCCCTGGGTCTAGGTCTACCAGGGTGCCTCCAAAGGCAACGTCCTTCTTTCTCTCGGTGCAAGTTTTCAGTCTCTTCTTACCCCTAGCTAGGGTTTCAACATCCATCTGTGGGCTTTGAGCCCCCATGAAGGTCCGAGCTAATCGTTTCCAGGGGTTCATAAGTCACATGGATCATAACATGTAAATCACATCCAATAATTAAATTACCCAAACATGTGCATCAAACCCTCCTTAACTGAGACAAATGCTCAAAGACGTTATGCAATTTCACAAGTTAGGTTTGGAGAAGGTCTCAGGGTATCCTATTGGGCTAACCTCTCTTAAGTTTGGGATGTTTCCTAGGTGGGGTCTAATCTAGGTCATGTAAGTGTATGAGGTGGCATGGGGTAGATGTTTGGGCATGGGGTGCATGTAATAACATGGAAATACAAAGTCTTACTTGTGGGTGCCTTTGTAGAGGGCGAGCTGCACCTTGTCATAAATACAATTGTTTCCTAGCCCATTCATTCCCTTTTACTCTTAGGTTTATTTCTTTTGACTTTTTCTCTTGTGCTTCAAGGGAATAGTTGAGGGCCATTGTCCTGGCTTGATGACCAGAGGTGACAACGTTATCCACAAAGATTTCACGAAAATGAGAAGGTTGGCTCGTGATGAGACTCCCTTTCTCTTGGCTATGCCACCAAGAGCCACTACCTTGGTTTGGTGACCAGATAAGTGGTAGTGTCATACTGTTATGTGCCCATGGTCATAATAGGCCGACTCGTGATGAGACCTCCTATCCATCAACTAGTACCTTGAGTGTTTCTGTTATCTTATGAGTCCCCTTTTCTTACTGAGAAGTTTTTCACTGCTTTCTAGGGAATCCCTGGGCGAAGCATCTCGAAGGTTTCAACATTGGCTTTTAACTCTTTCTAGCTACTTTTATCCTATGGGCCTTTAGCCCCTTTTTCCCACGAGGCAAGGTACAACCCTTCCTAGTGTATCCAATCCCAATGCCCAAACAAGGATATGTGAGATGAAAGGAATAAAGATGGAAAGTGGTAAGTATGGAGAGAACGGACGATGACTTTTCACAGATCCACCCAGTAGCAACCCATCCTAAAGGGAAATCAACTTACTAGGGCACCATGTCACCCTTCCAGGTATGAACAAGACAAAGAGCATAATTTCCAAGCAAAAGTCATGAATTGAAGAAGAATTCAATACAACATATTCAAGTGCTTAAAAAATCAGAGTGATACATACCATGATACCTAGACTCATTACCTCATGGAACAAGACTCACTGCTACTTCAGGACCAGGCTGGTGGGATGGATACTGTTGTTGGTGATAAGTGGACTGCATTGAAGAAAAGAGGGGCCCTCCGGGGCCATGCTCAAGTTGTTGGGCTCACGGTTCTCCATGTCTAGGACCTGTGGGCCTCGAGACGTGATCTCCTTAGTTATCCCTAGGTTAGGGGATAACAAGGCCAACCCTGGGGCTACCACATGGGATCACCTCCTTCTTTTAACCCATTATGTACATTGGGGGTACTAAGCACCCTTTAGATGCTATCATTCCACACATAGACAGAGGCATTTTAGTGAGATGATGTTCTAACTTCTTCCTACCATGCTACTACTAGAGTACCCAAATATCTCCAGCTTCATTCCAAGTGTCATGGATTTGCTTCTGTTCGACATCAAGGACCATCTAGTGCCCTTCGCTCACATCCTAAGACATGGGACATGCACACATTACCAACTTCCTTTCTACTTTCGGAGGTTCATTGCCTTGGATGTTAGGGGAGTTTCTAGGAAAAGAACCTTGCTTCCTCCGACGATTGTCCAGCTTGGCCCTCCTAGCCTTGGGCATTCTCCTATGGATATTATCAGATCCTTGGTCCAATCAAAGTGGTGGATGATGATGAAGTAGGTCCCGTTACTTTTGTTTTGAGAATTGATATAGATGTGTGACAACGCCGATTTCTTGTATCTAGCTCTGGTCTTCATTTTTCTTCGAAGGCAATTTGTACATGTACTTTAATCTTATAGTTTAGGTTTACCCATTTTTGGGTTTTATCCCCCCTCACTATGTTTACAATGTTTATTTTGTTCACATTGTTTGTGTCGTAGTTTTTAGCTATTGTTTCAATCCCTAGGGTTCTTTCTACACTAGTTCTTTTGTATTTTGCTGGATGTAAGTTTGAGTCCCATTGACCTACTTTGGTCATTTGTGGACATTAATATAATTTCTTTCTTTCTATCAGTATATAGTACAAAGAAACAAAAATAGTATGTGCAGATTTAGCAAAAGTGACATGCACAGCTTGCACACTTAGCTTCTAAATACAACTCATCTAAACAAGGAAAATAGGAAGAATTTAAAGCTAAAAGAAGAAAAACTAAAATCTATTTACAACCACTTAACAATTATAGAATTATGCACACATTTGGCGAGTTTTCATAAACACCACAGTTTGATTTTATTTTATCTGCCTCTTGTTATGAAACAGCCCTTAGAAAGATTAAACTAGTGGGAAAAAAGGGAGAAGTTATTCAGAAACTTGAAAGGCCTTAAGATCATAGTGACAAGGGAACACTAAAAGCTCACAAATATTATAATATTGATAGAAATATGACTGAAAGTTACAACGAATGCTTTTAAGATCTTTAAGGGATGGGTTTGGCAAGATGCTTCTAATAGAATGTGAACTCTGTTCATCTAACAAAATATTTGTAGTTTACATAAGAGAAACCACATTTATAAATTTATTAAAACAGCACAAGTTCTCAATTTTGGTTCCTCATCTCTACTTTACCATGAAATTGTGTACTTGGTGATTGTCTAGTGTCATTTCTTTATGACACCTTTTACTTGAAGGATGCACTCCTTAAAAGCCTTTCATAGCATGGAAAGGATTAACACACTATGCATGATTCTGCAACTTATCTATTATATCTTTTTGTTAATACACTCTGAGGCCTTCAGGGTGGATCATTGTAAATTTATTGTGTTCTCTTTCAAGGTTCAGATTTCTAAATCATTTTGAAACTTGTTCTTTTGCAGATAGAGATCCTAAAGAGGCTGCAGCGTGAAGCGTTCTTAGATTTGATGAAAATGAGGGACAAACTAGAGATGATTGAGAAACGGTTAACTCATCATGCATCAAATAATCAGGCAAGTTCATTAGGAGGAGCTAAAACTCAATTTAAAGGTGATATTAAAGCAGGTGGGGCTTTCATAATGATGGAACATGAGAGCAGTCAGCAATTGTGTTGTTCATTGGATCAAGCGAGGATGAAAACTGGAATTGAAGTGAAATTTACTTTTGAGACTTTCTTTAGAGAGAGAGACCTGCTTGTAACAGAATGTGTTGCAGTTCAAAGCTGTACAAGTGATAGCGATGTTTTTGGAGGTCCACTCACTTTGAGCAAAGTTCTCTATGCTGCACATATCAATGATTACTTGTCATTGTCTGTTGTTCCACTTGGAGCTAAGGGGAAGGATATAGCTGGAAGTCTCAATCCCTTGCAGGTAGCTCAATTGGATCATATACATTGACCATAAATTTTGATGTTTCATCTGTCCTGCTTTTTGATTTGTGATAGAAGCTGCATTACTAGATTTAATATGTCTACATGAACTTGGTGTCCCAACTTCTATAGAAGTAAATATAGAAGTAAATAGCTTCAAATTATCAATTTTATTATGTTAGGTAATGTTTCTGCTGTGTACTATTGTCTTTCCTTTTAGCCCCTTGTAATGATAGAAAAACGTATTGCCATTCTGTCATAGCTAGCATTTGTATGCTCATTTTTAAAATTTGTTACTCCACTCCAATGTTAAATAGTTATCAAGAGACTCATCTGATCGTGACAGGAAATGGAATTGATTATAGGAAGCCATTGTAGTATTCCGATTTTGTCCATTACAAATTCATTTTGTTCCCTGCATTTTGGCTATGTGTTTTCATATTATAAAGCTTCAATTTCAGCAAATTCTCTTACTATTTTCATTCCGTTTAATCATTGGTAATAACACAGCAAAAAAATTATAAAACACGGAAGAAATTCAGTGTGCTATTAACAATCTGAATAATTTATTATTTGTTGTTTTACTGTATTATTGTCTTTCTTTTTATCCCCTTGTAATGATAGAAAAAGGTATTGCCATTCTGTCATAGCTAGCATTTGTATGCTCATTTTTAAAATTTGTTACTCCACTCCAATGTTAAATAGTTATCAAGAGACTCATCTGATCGTGACAGGAAATGGAATTGATTATAGGAAGCCATTGTAGTATTCCAATTTTGTCCATTACAAATTCATTTTGTTCCCTGCATTTTGGCTGTGTTTTCGTATTATAAAGCTTCAATTTCAGCAAATTCTCTTAGTATTTTCAGTCCGTTTAATCATTGGTAATAACACAGCAAAAAAATTATAAAACATGGAAGAAATTCAGTGTGCTATTAACAATCTGAATAATTTATTATTTGTTGTTTTACTGTCTTACAAGTTTGTACATTTGAAAGTGTTTGAGGAGAAATAAAGAAATTGGAAGTTGTTTTCCCTGTTTTTCATATTTTCCCCTCTTTTTTTGTTAATATATCGAGCTCAAATTTCAGTGACAGAAGAACCTATATGATTAGAAAGATGTTAGAATGCATCATGTACTGAAATAGTAAGGACAGTACAGGCCTTTACGAGTATTAGAATAGACCTATACTTTGATAGCTAAAGTAAGCTTGCAAAACTGAAATGGTCTTGATACCCTGGTCCCTATTATAGTTTAGAAGGGAAACCTTTCTATTTTTCACAGCCCTAGGTGATTAAAGTCCTTATGATCTCAATCAAACAAGTAGATTGCTGAATTTAATTATTGCAGAAATAAATTTCAGACCAAAGCATTAATCACACTGTTACCCCCCCCATGCCTAGGGGTAACTAGAGGAGATCATGTCTCATGGAACACAATGGAGACAATGATCTCGACTATGATGATGATCAACATGTCCACATATGATGATCAACAGCCCCCCTTAGATTGTCTTTTCTACTGCAGATCAGCCAAGCTCATCACATCCAGTCAACTCAGTGTATGGGACATGGTAAGCCAACGTCACCATGAGGTATGTTACTGCTCCTTTCATGCGAGGTGTTGTGCTTAATTTACTAGGCATGTGGATGAGGATCATTGGTTGAAGTTGGATAATGGATCACTGGCTCACGAAGTTATGTTTGTTGCCTTCTTTCACCTTTGTGGCCAGCTTCTGTGCCTTAGTCCTGTCTTGTCACCACCCAGGGAAAATGGGTACTACTGGGGGGCCATCACAAGGGTAATTATCCGTTCTCCGCCATACTTAACACTTTCCATCCTAGAGCCTGTCGCAGTGTACTAAACTTTGGTAATGGGTCATGGTCCATTCTCTCATGAGAATAGGGGCTGAAGGCCTACAGGTTTATTGTAGCTGCTACTAAAAGAATAAAAGAATGATGCTAAAGAAAGAAAGGAATGATAGCAAAGGACTCTCTAAATCTAGTCCAAACTTGAGCTCTACCCTTTCCATGTTCACCCCAGTCCCAAGCAGTGATGCTATAGCTTGAAACTTTATAAAAGGGGACTTGCAAATATGATAAGTGTACAAATAAAAAGGTAGGTAAAGGGGTTTGGAAAAACGTAGCGCTTAGAAAGTGGTAACTCAAGAGCAAGGACACCCTCCATAAAGGCGCTCATAGAAACAGATTCAATGACACCATAAGCCATGAAGTCAACCCAACACGTACCACTATCACACTTACTCTTGAAGGGTTCTATTCTTTCATTGTTCCCTTTGGACATATATCTCTACCTAGGTCTTTTCTTTCTCTATTTTGGTTGGCACACCTAATAGGGTTTGATGAAGGCCCTCCGATATTCATACTTGCCAACTTACATAAAGTCTTGATCTGGTGTGATACTTGAAGGGGATATTGAAGTCAATTATTCATGTGGCTTATATCTTAAGTAACAACTTACTTTGGATGACTTAAGGACTGGTATATCTTATGAACATTGGTTTACTTGATTTCATATTCAATTTTAATTTGGATGCCCCTGACATTGTCCTTTGAAGGATGCCCTTGGCTTTCACCCAGGACGTTGTACCTTTATTGTAGGATATGGCACATGTGATGTAGAACAGAGAGTCACCCAGTGACTTGACACATTCAGACATGGGCTCTCACATCTTCAGGACCTTGGATGATGGATAAATGGGCTTGAGTTTTGACAAATTTGGTCATGGTTGCACATAGATGGGCATAAAGCCCTCACCTTGGGCTCTTCCCCTAGAGGCTATCTTGCACTAGATGGAGGACGTTGCACAAGGAGATGATTGGAAGACACCTAGAGATGATTTACAACCTTCTCCTCTTCAGACGCCACCCCTTGCACCCTGGATGCTGGGCATTTACATGATGATGTCATGTTAGGGTTTGATAGAGATGATGGGTTTGCTTCCATTTGGATGCTTGTGATGACTTTGAGATGGGACATAACATTCTTCCACCACCTTTGCACCTCAGGCAATGACACATGGCCTTGGAGAAGCCCTCTAGTTCATTGGGGGCATGATGTCACCACATGTGTGACCATTTATGTATTATTTTTCATATTTTGACATTGGTAAAGGCAAATATGAGGGATCAGCCCTATCGAGAGACATGTCTTTTCATTTTGGTGACTTTTGGAGCGCTAGGGTTTCCTTATAAATAAGGCTAACGCTCCTCTCATTTTTCATCATCACATCCTCACTCATTTGAGGTGGGGCAACTTTAGAAAAGTTCGCCATTTTCTCCCCCTTGTGTCTTGGATCTCCTGTGCTATCTTTGGAGGAGGATCTTTGTGGATGTTCTTTGCTTTCTTGGATGATGTGTTGCTGCAACTAGGGTTTTATCTAACCTAACAACTTGAAGAAGTAAGTAATTTCTGCAATTTCATGTCATTGCTAATGTTTAAAGTGTTAATTACTATCTTGTTGCATGTTACTTTGTCTTGTTGAAACCCTAGGAAGGAGACATAAGTGTTTCTCTCCTTCACAAGTTTTGTGAAATTATTCTTTGCTAGGGTTAAGAACCTAAGGCCCAAAAGTGTTTACACCTTAGGGTTTTAATCTTAGTCTTTGATCCTTGCCTAGTTGACTTAGAAGAAAGAAAACGACACCTAGGGCCCAAGAGTGTTAGCACCCTAGGAACCATTTCTTGAAGGTTTAGTCCTAAGGCCCTAGAGGGTTTGCACCTTAGGGTTTAGACCTTGTTATCCCTAGTTTTTTGGGATAACTAAGGAGATGATGTCTCGAGGCCCTCAGGTTGCAGACATAGAGTACCGAGAGACAAATGAATGACAACGTCCACATGCATAGACAAAGATCCACCTCACCACCGCATTTCTTGGATTCGTGACGATGACATGGATCACATCAGCTTGCTTTCGGAAGACGATCGATCTTATTCCATGAGGTACAAGTCAGGTATTGTGGTAAGTGTCACTTTAATATTTGAGGCATTTGAGTATGTTGCATTTAAAGTTGCTTTTGATTATAGAACGTCTGCTTGGAAATTATGCTCTTTGCTTTGTTTCAACTTGGTGGTTGACATTGCGCCCTATTAATTAGGGATGGGTTTGCTACTGGGAGGTATCCTTGATGAGTCATTGTGCCATTCCCGATCATATTACCATTTTTCACACTTCACCCCTTATTCGTCTCCTTATCTTTTGGGATTTTCGGGTGTATTGACCCGAGAAGGGGTTGTACCTCATTTCATAGGAAGAAGGGGCTGAAGGCCCAGGGGTTTGTAGCTGGCAAAAGTTAAAATCCAATCATAAACCTTCTAGATGCTTGCCTAGGGATCTCGAGGACAATAAAATGTCTCTCATAAGAAACTGATGGGACTCGTAAAAAATAATAATATAAAAATGCCAACCAAGGTAGAGCGTGTGTGGGCAATGTTTTTTATGCTTAGGTAGAAGTCCCACCTTGGCTTCAACCTGGAAACACTTTAAAAAATAAATGGCAATAAATGGGCTTGGAAAAAGGATGCATTGAAAACAAAGGTGCAACACACCCTCTACAAAGGCACCCATAAATGAGACAATACGAACCCTTGTATGTCATGAATCCCATGCCCAAAGGTCTTACTCCCATTCACTTCATCTTCTCCACATGACTTAGAGAGTTTTCCACCTAGGAAACACTCATTGACTTAAGGACTGATTCACCCAATAGGTCACGTTGTCAACCCTCCCATACCTAGAAACATAATCTATTTCTTACTTTTACTTACATTTCAACCGTAGAAATTTGCTTGTAAGGCACTATTACCATTCTACTGCTTATTGGTTAACTTTTTGTCGAATTACTTGCTAATTTTCATGCTTGAAACTTGCTGCTGTAGCAAATCTTTGCTACCGCCACTTGGCTGTTACAATTATTCTCTGAAAACACTATCTAACAACCCTCTTTCACCGTCAAAGTTTGTGCTTCAGTATTGGAAAATTATCTATCGGTTTAGTGCTTCATTCTCCAATAATTATTTGACAATTTTTATGGTTATTTCTATAGTAACTAATTGATTTCATTGCTGATATATGCATTTGCTTATTGCTGTAATTTAGGACAGCAAGCTTTGCTTGCTTGTCCATTGGAGTATTTTGCTTGTATATTTTTTCTTCTCTTGTCTCGAGCAGGTATAACTATCTTCTGCAGGTACTCAAGCATTTGGAAACCATTAACCATTACCAAGACTTGTTCCCAAGCCATCTTCCACTTTGTAGTTTGAAACTTTGACCTATAGGGGCATCACCTTCCATAACTCTATTTTCCATCTAATTTCCCCCCTAGGGTCACCCGAGATTCCCCCCTTGTGTAGGATTTCTCCTTCACTAAAGCGAGGGGAGGGTTTATCTAAGGTGACAGTGGGTAGACTCTCCCGTAGTTCTCTCCATCTCGTGGATTGGGTTGGGCTTTGCCCAACCTACAATTTGTGCGATAACAAACCTCGCTCTTCTTATTCACTGTAATGTCCCTTTCTGAGTAGGATCTCCAGAGAGGGTTTAGTAGTCTAAACATCCCTGTTAGACTATAGCCAAGGAGATACAGGGAAAACAAGGTCACTTGATGTTACTTCACTAGAGAATGTTATAATTTGCAAGTGAGATTAAGTGAAAAGTGGGTAAAAGCACCTTTAAGTGATTTTGAGCTAAAAATAGAGGGGTGCATAAGTGAGGGCGCTAAGAATAGAAGTGAACAACAAATTAGGGTTTTGGAGGAGTATATGAGGAGAAAAAGCGACCTAATTCCTCATTATGCAGATTATGATATGACAATTGAGCTTTGAGGCGAATTCACAGGTTTAGGCGAATCAGTGACATTGAGGATTCCAAGAGGAAGACACCCAGAGGTTGATTTCGGTGTTGAGAGACACACCCTAGTCATCGGGAAGATCACCCAGATCTTCCATTGGTTTACAACGACATATATACAGGTTTAGCAACGCCTAACATATATACAGGTTTAGTAGCTAGGCGTACTTATCTAAGTTGAGGGCGTGGGGGCCGAGGAGAAACATTTGTTTAACTTCTTCCCACTAGGGAGAATCCAGAGAAACCCTTCCAACCCAGTTGAGAGGAAGGCAGGGCGCGCCTTTAGAGAGATTTCTCGTCAGATTCTGACGGAGGAATCATCCAGAGCGCAGCAGTTGGCCAGTGAGGGCGCAACACAGAGCGACACACTCACAAGTTTCCAGAGAGATCACCGGACCTGATCTGGGGAAACCCTCCCGATCCATTTCTGAGGAGGCTAGGGCGCCCAGTTTGAGATATATACATCCAGATTCCGATGGTGGAATCACTAGGGTGCAACAGTTGGCAACAGTAAGGGCACAACCCCCTAGGGAATCCCATCCAGGGTCAATACAGATCAGTAGAGGGCCGATCTTCAGTCTAACAGACACTAGGAGTGTGTATGAGTTCAGGGCGCACTGTTTGAGACAGATTCCAGGCAGATTCGAGGAGTTTAGCCATTAGGGCGAACTTTCCAGTCTTGCAGCAATTGCTGTGGCATGCAACAGATCATATTGCTCATCCATTGATCCGGTATCATTCTTCAGCTTCCGGGTATTATTGCTTTAGTTTCTTTATTGTATTCCGGCTAAGATCCATCTAGATCTGATCTAGCCGAGAGATTCATTTTATTTCACTGCATGCGACATTACATTCAGTCCTATTTCATGATACATAGATTGCAGCTGTTCTGTGTTCTTTATCTATTGCATGCTTGATTATATATTGTTAAACAACTGTTCCATCTGAAATCACATGCAAAATCACCATGCATGTTAAAACTGAATTACTAAACGCATCTAGAAACCCAAAGTGTATCAGTTCAGACAACAAATAATAGGCAGTTGAGGCATATATTACGATCTGCAGAATTAGGGATATTACAGTGGTATCAGAGCTTTAGTCTTGTCAGCTTGTGACTAAAGTCGATGAGTTCAACAAAGAACCCAGAGGGTCGTGAGCCCGTAGGTGACGAATATGTCACTTACAACAAACACAAGGAAAGGAGGAGACCTAGGCCAGATTATCCCCCTTTCCTCCTAGTTCAGAGGAAGAGGAAGAGGCGCATAGGGAAGTAGAGAGAAGGGAAGAGCATGAGGCAGAGCGTGAGGCAGAGAGGATGATGGGAGACAGGTATGAGAGGCCAGAAGGCAGTGGCAAAGCACCCATGGACACAGATGCAACTTTCATGTAGGTTATTAACAATCTGGTGATTAGTCAACAGGCCATGACTCAGTCCTTGGCACATGTTGGAACACATATAATCTTGAAACTTTTGAGCTTTACATTCTCCACTTCATGAAAATATAATTTTTCCCAAAAGGGTAACTTAGAAAATAACTTTCGAATTTTAAATCAAATTCATTTCTGGTTAATTTGTAATAAGGCGTGCGTGATATCCACCGTTGATGAAGTTTTTTCCGTTTGATCGAACGATCCTAATTTCTTTGGAGTTGTGGAGCTGCTTAATGGTTAAAGACGTAAATCACTAAAGGTCGCTCCGGAGCTTCGCGCTTCGGGTGTTTTGATAAGTCTAAACGATAAAAGCCCCGAATCCCGAAAGTGTCCGTTCATCACTCTTCCTAAACCTTTAAAGGACACGAGTCGTGGTACACGTGTATCTTTTGAGTCTACCCCGATTAGACACGTGGCACCCATTTCTGACATTTTCGTTTGAAGATTTATACGATTCTAAGTAACACGTGGCATCTCCCTTTTCTTGACACGTCATCTAGAATGATGTCATCTGCGACACATCGCTATGGGAGATGACCCTTTGGAAATATAACAAAGAACTAATTCGCAAATTACCGAAACACCAAAATGCCGAAGTATTAAACTTTAATTAATTAAGTTGATCATGGTCAAGAGATAATTAATGATTTCGCACTTTGGAGTTCGGACGTTTATCCCTCATCGTATCCTAAAATCCCCAAAGTCCGAATTTCCGAAACACTTAAAGTTAAATATGATTAACTAAGACTTAAAATCGATTACCGGATAATTAATCACTTCGTAGTTTCGGGTTTCAAAGATTTTCTCTTGAGCTACATTTAAAGTTCCCGAAGTCCGAACTGCCGAAATACTCGAAATTAACACACTTTTTAAACATGATTAATTAAAGTGTTAAAAACGATTATCCAGGGATTAACCTTTGCAGATTCGGGATTCGGATAATTCTCACTCTGTCTCATATAAATTTCCCGAACACGAACCGCCGAATATTAATGGCATTTATGACTAATCAATGGTAATGATTTTTAACGTAGATTGCGGATCGCTAGGTAGACTTTTCCATTAAAGTTAATAAATTTGCCGTGAGTAAAGCTACACTAGAATCAATGCATCTGATGTGAATAAAATACTTCGATTTTGAATTTCATTTTCACCCTCCGCAAAGTAGCAAGTTTTATCTGATTGAGAAGCTCACGTAATTCCTCTGCAACAGGTAACCTCGTTCTGTTCTCGCGATATCATGGCACCACAGAAGATGATGAAGAAGACTGATGCAGCTGGTGAGGGTTCAAATCCAAATGCGGATGTTCTGTCAGACACTACGCCGCGAGCTATAGACTCTGTTAAATCTTGGACACAGGTTTTCGAGGTTCTGGAACATGAGATCATAAACTGTCTAGAAGATTCCGGTAATGAAGAAGACGATACTCATGAAACTAAACTAGATATATAGCTCAGTCAGAGCTACACAATATAGCTGCGCGACCGAGACTCATGCCATATAACGATATGATAAGCTGGGCATTGGAAAATATCGATGTCCAAACTAGGAGCATCACCAACCACCAAAAGGTTGCCGTTGATTCTTTCTGACGGGAGCACCTCCAAGTAATGTATAAGCCATCTCCCGATCCTAAATATAATTACAATGCTGCATTTGTGTTGGAGTTTTAGCAACAAGAATGCATACAATACGACAAGAGTTATCCCGATATAATCAAGTCCTGGTGGGGGCACCCAGAGAAGTTCAAGGCCAATGCTCATGGCATGTATGCCACAATGTCGTTGGACACTCACATGATTTACATAGCCATGATGCTCTGTAGATTGTTCGGGAAGAAGAGTCGTACTCATTTCCCAGTGGAATGGGTATCGATCATGCACGAGGTGGTCGAGGGCTACACATTTAATTGGGCCAAAATTTTGTCAGATAATTTGGCCAAAGCAATTACTGAATACAAAATGGAAAAATCAAAGGGGCAGCCCGCCCCTTTGTATATGTCTGCGTATGTCATGGACGCTATATGTTTCATGACTCCTTTCCCATTGATGAATTGGAGTTGGACCCCGACCAGTGTAGAGCCTATCCACTTTTACCATTCCAAGTTGTGGGAGGAAAAGGCCAAAGATTTCTTTTATGAAATCTGTCACAATGTAGTGGTGCCTGTTCATATAGCCCTATATGGTCACCCACCTCCCCTCCACGAATTTCAAACAAAATTGTGGGAAATCTGGGCAAACTAGCATATTGGTTCATTGAAGAAAACTTCTCTTATATCAGGGTTTTTGGATACTCAATTCCTCCACATGCTCTCCCGCATTTTTTACCAGACCGACTGGTGTGCAGGGAAGTAGCTTACCAGACAGTAACGGGAGGCATCAACAAGGAGCTGAAGGCAGCCCAGAAAAAGGTATGGCCGACCTTCCCTATCCAAGTCGGCATGTTTTCACTATTGGATTTTGGGCACTCCAAAGTGGAGGCCGTAGCTTTGGAAGATGTCAAATTGGTTGACATCCAATTCAAAAGGCATGAGCCAGACAAAATTGTGGAGAACCACCTGGCCCAATTCAACATGAAGAGATATGTGCATGAAAACTCCCCACATGATGAAATATTCAGGGGAGTTAGGTCTTATGAGGAGGTACTGAACAGATTCCAAACCTTGTCCCCAGATCAACAAGCCAGTTTCCTCAGTTTCCAAAGACACAGACGAAATAGTTTGCCAAAAATATTACAAGGAGAATCGATAGGCACTGCTCCTGCACAGGAATCTATACCTCCAGGTTTTGAACCAGGGTTCTCTGGTAAACATAATATTGAGGAAACCCCAAAGAGCTTCGAAGTTTTGACTCAGAAATTAGAAGCTTCATTATCAAGTGCACTAGACCCTCAGGCAACGACTCAACTCGAAGCCTTCCTAAAGCAAGGGTGGGATGCATCTCCTTCGACACCAACCACATCTGCTGCCAATACAGCAAAGCAACAATAGTTTAGAGAAATTGGTACTCCTATGACATCATTGACACCTCTGCAATCTAGTTTCGGAAACCCTAGTTCCGAAATCATGCTTGTAAGTGATCTTACCCCAATATTGTCTGAAGAGATGCCTCCTTAGGATTTCTTCTTTAGCAAGAAACAGAGGGCCATCGTCAAAAGAGAATCACATCAAAAGGACGGGGTAATAACCAAAAGGCAGAGGATGTTGTATGATGGAAATGATCGCGATGATTCAGAATTCGCGAAGGAAGTGGTCGGTTCATTGGGTGGCTTTGCCACTGCAAATCAATGGTCTGTGGAGAACTTGGCAGATGAACTAAGACAAAAAAGCTTATTGGTGGGGCAGTTGCAAGATCAAATACTGACCATGGAATAGACTTTAAAGAATAAGATGAGCCAAGACTTTGAACAAATCAGAGCTTATGACTGACATCAAATCCAACAACTGCGGGCTAACCTTGAGGAGCTCCATCGAAATTCATAGGCCAACAAAGGATTGGTCACTCAACGTGATGAGTTGATAAGGCAATTGCAAGCCAGATTAGACCTGACTGAAGGTACTTCAGTAGATATTTCAACTTTCCAGAGTCAAGCACTAGAAATAAACGAAAAACTGGAAATGGCCCAACAAGATCTTTTTATGAAGTTTGATGCCATCCAGAAGTGCTACCAGGCAGTAGACCTCGCTTTGAAGGATGTCTATATTAAGGAAAGAGAAGCTCGCTCAACTCGAGCTAAGTTTCAAGAAGCCATCATATTGGCACAAAAAGATAATGTCCCTAATTCTCCTCGACTTTCCCCATTTGAACAAATAAGAGGTGATATGGCCCTGAAGGTGTGGGAAACAAATTTGGCAGAGAGCAAGAGATTAGCCCTGGCGGTAAAGGACGCTTGCCAAGAAGCGTTATCATCCTTGGACAAAAAACTATCTGATTTCGAGGGAAGTAGTATCGCGGAGGCCTTGGGACAAATTGATATTGAAATGAACCAGCATAATTCTAGAAAGACCAAGGAAGAAACACTGGCATCCATTCAGGAAATGAGCCAGATTGATCTTCTTAAGATTAATAAATGGCTAGTGGACCCAAGTTCACAGTCCCAGGCCATAGCTCAGGAGGTGAAAAGGATCCAAGGAAAGCTACCTCAAGTAGAAAGGAAATTATACACTTTTGAGGTGAATGAAACGATTGAGCGATCAAGGTTGGTGGTGGAATTTTTAAGTAGATGCAACCAATGCATTGAGCATGGAAAAGAAAGCACAGTGGGGAGCAAGTAAGAAAGCGTCATGGCATTACTGAATATAGCTGGAGAGACAGATGGCAACAAAACTAAAACGGCTAAAACATTATGTCGAACTATTGAGAAGACCAGACGACAGATGTGTCCAGCCTAAAGGAATAAGGAAAAGAAACGTTTTTCAACAGGTGAAGAGACAAAAGAAAATGCCAGCAAAGCTCATCGGATTTTACACACTACTATCTTATTTCCGAATTATGCTATTTTAATTAAAAATTGTAAGAAGTCCAACCGTTTTGAGTTGTGACAGATTTTGTATAAATACATAGATGTAAGATCTATTCAGGGCTGCTTCTTGCCGGATGCAATAGAGAAAACTCTCCTTTGTGAGTATTAATACAAGTGCAGACAAAGATTCCAAATTTTGTTCAGTTTGAGTTATGTGTTTCTCCTGTATTTTCATATCTCTGAATTTCCTCATGTAATTTCTTGATAAGGGATTGATTGCAATTTAGTAT
>ML824944.1:97106-107483 GCA_009831015.1 Picea engelmannii
CACTCTTTTTAAACATTCCTGATGCCTGACATTACTCTTTGAGCCTTAAGTTTAATCTCAGGAACAACAACACAGATGGTCGATAGATTGACGATAAGGAGCATTCCAGGCACACATGCCCCACATGCAGCATAGGGGAACTCAGAGGCAAGCAGTAGACCCCATTCACCTAGTCGCACATACACTTCATCTAGTAGGATGCCCAGGCCACTATTCCCTAGCTTTCAGAGGGCACCTCCAACAACAGTACAACAACCAGTAGCACCGAGGTAGACTACATAGGCAGAGGATATCTCTGAGTACAGGAGAGAGTATGCAGTGTTGGGACCGGAGTTCCATCATGATATGACCTTGGTTGAGTATTGTGTACTCAGACTGCAGAACCGTCCTAGAGATCCTCAGAGGGGAGGACAACAACAACATTCGCAGGGGCAGAACATAGACTTTGTGCGGAAAGTAGGTAAACTCACTATACCTTTTTTCGACGGATCATCCAAATTCATTGCTAGAGCTTTGGTACAGAAATTGGACACGTACTACAAGCTCAACCAGATGACATAAACTGAGGCCATCAGTTTCGCTACCCTACATTTGGAGGGAGAGGCACATGAGTGGTGGCATCATGGACTAGTGACACTGGGTCACAGTCATTGTTGGGATTTGGGTACCTTGGAAAGTGGTCCCCATGTGCTTATGAGTCTCTAAGCACAAAGGGGGAGATTATTACCCTTGTACTATGTACTGTATCTAATTTCACTTTGACTTAGGAGATTTAAGTCAAAAGTGAAATTTGGTCATTTTAGCCTAAAGTGACAATTAATTCACAATGTGGGTGAATTAATAGACATAAAGTGGAAACTATGGAAACTTAGGTGAAGTGGGTTTTGAGTTGAGATATATGTGAGATGATCTCAACCATTGATTAGGGATGAGATGAGATGATCTCATCCATCCATCATTTAGGTTTCCTTATGCATCCTAAAGGAGGGTGCAAGGGGCAAAGGAGGCTTCATTCCTTGTTTTGTTCACTTGAGGAGAAGTAGGAGGAGCAAGAGGATGAGATCAGTTGCATTGGGAGAGGCTAGCTAGGGCACATGCTTTCATGGAGAGAGGCATCTAGCTTGGAGTCTCAGTTATTAAGTGCGGAGCTTTCAGTTCTGAGGAGGGCGCACTTGAGAAGGAGGGCGCATCATCAATGGGGAGCACTTACACCTGTCAGATTGCAGTGGGATCAGCTACAGAGGGAGGCCACACATCAGAGCTTCATTTCTGTGGAGGGGTTTTCCATTTTGAGCTCACAACTTGCATCTGGAGCAATTTTGGTGGATTTGATTGCATTTATGAGGGGCGCACCATGCTAGGGCGCACTTGCTTGGTTTGGACTTGTGTTTCAACTTGAGACAAGCTGCTATTGTAACAGGTTCATCTATATTTTGTACTTGGTGTATTCCACCATCTATTTCCCCATTATATAGACATATATCCCAAACTGGTTTTCCCGGGGGGGTTATCCAGGGTCATGTTGACCAAAAATACCTGTGTCAAATTTATGCATGCTTAGAAGTATAGATCAACATTTTAAAGTTCAAAGATCTAGAGGTAGTGTTATGTGTTCTAATGTATTATGCATGTGCTAACATTGAGTAAAGAAAACACTTGGAAGGGCACCTTAAAAGAGCACTTAACCATTAAACATTGAGCAGAAAGTTTGGTGACTGTTTGCTGTCCTAAAACAGCAAGAGAAGACAGCCACACAGTTGAAACTTAGAGCCAATCTGTGGTCAAAGACAGACCCAGTTGGAAAACTCATAGGACCTTAGAAAATCTACATGGTATCAAAGCCAAAGGTGGCTTAGACTTGCTGATTTTGGAGCACTTTTGTGGACAGTTTTGTGAGGTTTTATATCAGATCTATTGACTGTTTTGGACAACAAGTTTTTAGTCCAAAACAGTGGGTAAACTTCAGATCTGAAGGTACCTCTCATTTAGTGCCAGTTGGACAACTCAGGGCAGATTTTGGACAACTAGTTGACAGTGTTTGTGGACAGTTGTGGGTAGATTTGTTGGGTTGATTTTTGACACTTGTGGACAGCCTCTTTTTACACCTGCGTGGACAGGAGTGAGGCTGTATTGTACGACTTCTTTTCACACCTACTGACTAGGAGTGAGGTCGGGGTTTTCTTGCCTCTTTTAACACCTGTGTTGACAAGAGTGAGGGGGCATTCCTTTGCATTTGGAGCATCAGAGTGAGCGCAGTTTGACAGACATGTCAGTATCTCAGATGTGTGTTGAGGACAGGCTAGCTGGGGCTAGCAACTGGTCGCCTTGGAAGGCGAGGATGGTCTTTGTCTTAGAGGACCTCGAGCTATGGGACATAGTCGAGGCGGGTGTTCCAGTCATTCCTGTCACTGCTCCCGTCTTGGTGGTAGAGTTTAGGAAAAGGAACAATAAGGCAAAGAGGACCATTTGTGATGTAGTTAAAGATCATATCATACCCCATTTGACAGGGAAGACTTATGCATACGAGATGTGGGCATCTCTATGCAAGTTGTTCGAGAGCTCTAATGAGAACCGAAAGTTGGTTCTTCATGATCGACTGAGGAGCATTCACATGCTTGAGGATGAGTCGGTCACTTCATTCCTTGGTAGATACACCCAGATCAGAGACGAGCTTGGAGTCGTCGGAGAGGTGGTGAACCCTAACTCTTTGGTGAGGACAGCTATGAATAGCTTCACCAAATCTTGGGGTCCATTCGTACGTGGCATCATTGCCAGGGAGGTTTTGCCTACATGGGAGAGGATGTGGGATGACTTCCTCTAGGAGGAGATTAGGTTGGTAGCCGCAACTTCTGGATAGCAGCAACAACCAGTTTTGGGTGTTGAGGACCTTGCTCTTTGGACAAAGGGCAAGAAGAAGACCGGCTGTGGAGGTCAGCAGGGTCCTCCACGGAGACCACAGACACCGGTAGGGGCCCAACCATCGGTAGTGCCACAACCTCGTGAGAAGGCTAATAGACGGGTACCAACAAAGGGAGGAGTCATAGCGACCCTTTCTGGTATTCCCAGGTATGACACCCTACGGATCAGAGGGACTATTCAGGGACAACGGACAATTGCCCTGATAGATGGTGGGGCCACCCACAATTTCATTGATGCGTCATTGGTATCGAGGCGAGCAATTCAGACAGAGGAGTTTGAGGGGTTTGATGTTGCAGTAGCAGATGGCCACACAATGGAGTGTATAGACAGAGTCACGGACTTGGAGGTAAAGCTAGGTAACTACACCATGAGAGACACATTTTATGTAGTTGACCTATCTGACACAGATGTGGTGTTGGGAGTCTAGTGGTTGATCACCTTGGGCAAGATCTCGACCAACTACGAAACCCTTGAGATGGGGTTCAGAGACAGTGAGGGGAAGATGATTCTACTGAGGGGCATGTCGACAGGGGCACCCGAGACAGTTTCAGCCAAGAGGATGGAGAGGATCTTTAGGCATGGGGAAGCAACATATGCAACAGAGTGCTTAATCACTACTCAGAGGGATTCAGATGGCCGACAACAGTATCAGACAGAGATCAGGACTTTGTTGAGTCGACATCAACAAGTTTTTTGTCAGATTCCACTAGGGAGACCACTGGACAGGGGGTTTGAGCACACCATTGAGTTGGAGGAGGGTGCTAAGCCTGTGATAACAACGCCCTATCGTCATCCTAGGAGGTTCAAGGATGAGATAGGGAAAGCAATCAAGGAATTGCTAGCAATGGGACACATCATCCCCAGCAGTAGCCCATTCGCTTCTTTAGTTGTCTTAGCCTTGAAGAAAGATGGTACCATGAGGATGTGTATAGACTACCGTGCTTTGAACAAGAAAACCATAAAAAAACAACATCCTAGTCCACGCATTGATGAGTTGATGGACGAACTGCATGAGACAGTTTTCTTCTCTAAGATTGATCTACGCTCTGGATATCATCAGATCAACATTCGAGAGCAGGATATAGAGAAGACAACATTCTAATGCCACTATGGACATTTCGAGTTTCTGGTTATGCCATTTGGGCTAACCAATGCACCAACCACATTTTAGTCTTGTGTGAACCATATATTCCGAGATCACTTGAGGAAGTCAATATTGGTATTCTTCGACGACATCTTGGTATACAATAAGATATGGCAGGAACACATGAGGCACTTGGATGAGGTACTCAACATCATGGGGTCACAGTCACTATATGCCAAGGAGTCAAAGTGTGAGTTTGGCATGACAAAGCTACTGTACTTAGGCCACCTTATCAACGCACAAGGGGTACAGGTGCACCAGGAGAAGATCAAGGCCATTTTGGATGGCCAACGCCCAAGAACGTGACAAAGTTGAAGAGTTTCTTTGGGCTATGCAACTATTGCAGGAGGTTTGTGAGAGGTTTTTCACAGTTGGGGGCACCACTCACCGATCTCACTAGACAGGGGGCCTTCATCTGGACCAACAAGTCACAGAAGGCATTTGATCACATGAAGGAAGTCATGGGCACATGTCCAATATTAGCATTGTCGGACTTCACGCTGCCGTTTGTATTGGAGTGTGATGCATCAGGAGAGGGGATCGGAGCAATGTTGATGCAGGGAGGAAACCCCATTGTGTTTGAGAGCAGGAAGCTCAATCAACCCGAGAGGCTGTACTCGATCTATGACAAGGAAAGCTTGCAATCATGCATGCCTTGACCAAATTCAGAGAGTACTTGGTGGGCAACAAATTTGTGGTCAAGACAGAGCATAACAACTTGAAGTATTTCCTTGAGTAGAAGGATCTTAGTGAGTGTTAGCAGAAGTGGGTGACAAAGGTCCAAGCCTTTGATTTTGACATAGAGTACGTCAAGGGTTAGAAGAACATTGTGGCAGATACACTGTCTAGGAGACCAACAACTTGTTCTCTGATGGAGATTTCAACAGATTGGAAATCCCACTTGTTAGTGGAATATTCCAAGAACAAGTTTGCTTGTGAGATTTTGGATGGGCAGGTACAGGACGATAGGGACAGAGTCATTGACGACGCCATCTTCTACAAAGACATAGTCTATCTAGTGCAAGGATCGGGTCTCAGGAAGAAGATTTTGGCTGCAGTACATGGCTCCCCACTAGCAGGCCATCACAGGTTTTTCAAAACCTATAGGTAGGCCAGAGAGAGATTCTCTTGGAAGGGTCTCAATCAGGATTTGATGAGACATATCGGTGAGTGTGTGACTTGTCAGTAGAACAAGTCAGAGCAGACTCTTTCAGCATGGTTACTTCAGCCACTTCCTATTCCAGAGCAAAAATGGGAAAACATCTTCATGGACTTCATTACAGGGCTACCCAAGTTTTAGGGTAAGGATTGTATCTATGTGGTGGTCGATAGATTGACCAAGTTTGTGCATTTCTATGCCATTCCGACAGATTACAGTGCAGTGAAGGTGGTAGAGCTATTCTTCAGAGAGGTTTTCAAACTTCATGGGTTGCCATAGAACATAGTCAGTGACAGGGACAATCGATTTATCGACACGTTTTGGAGGGAGTTATTTAGATTGGTGGGGACAAAGTTGACACCCAACACCAGTTACCACCCTCACATTGATGGGCAGACAAAGATAGTCATCAAGTGGGTTGAGGACGACTTGAGGAAGTATGTGAGTGTACAATAGAGAGCGTGGGTGAGGTGGCTACATCTAAGAGAGCAGTGTTACAACACCACCTTCCACATGTCCATCGACATGACCCCCTTCCGAGCATTATATGGGTACAATGCTCCCACTTTGATTGACTTGGTTTTCAGAGATAGCCGGGCTCCCAAAGCCAAAGACTAGGTCGTAGAGAGTCAGAGGATTCTCAAAGCACTCAAAGAGAATCTGCAGACGACACATAATCGACAGAAGGTGAGTGCAAACAGACACATGACAGAGTGTAGCTTCGAGGTTTGGGATCTGGTATTTCTGAGGCTACAACCTTACAGACAGTCATCTTTGAAGAAGAGTGGGGCGGAAAATCTCAAGCCCAGGTTCTATGGGCCTTACAGGATCATACGCAGGGTAGGCGAAGTTGCCTACGAGTTAGAACTTCCAGATGGGAGTCAGATTCACAATGTGTTAGAACTTCAAGAAAGTCGTGGGACAATTCATCAACACTAAAGAGGAGCTTCCACCTTTGGATGAGGAGGGGCAAATGGAGTTGGTTCCGGAGGAGGTATTGGAGTTATGAGAGTGAAGATTGAGGAGCAGGGTCATCAGGGAGTGTTTGATCAGATGGAGAGGGCATTCAGTGGAGGATGCTACTTGGAAGAGTGAGCAGGTTTTACAACACCCTGGGTTGGTATTGCTTGAGGACAAGCAATCTCGGGAAGGGAGGACTGTAATGTCCCTTTCTAAGTGGGAGCTACAGAGAGGAGGGCTTAGTAGTCTCAACATACATGTTAGACTATAGCTGGGGAGATACAGGGGAAAGCAGGGTCACTTGATGTTACTTCACTAGACAATGTTATAATTTGAAAGTGACATTAAGTGAAAAGTGGGTAAAAGCGCCTTTAAGTGATTTTGAGCTAAAAATAGAGGGGCGTGTTAACCACCTATTTCGACTAGGGGGTCAACTCCATGTACCATGAAGTTATGCACCTGATGGTGCTACCAAGTTGAAGACTTGTTGGTTCTACAAGGCATTTTTGGCCTCAACACGTATTTTTGTAACTGGAATTTCCACTCCCCTGCTTGGGATACTAATGTGATGGGTCAACATGGATCATAGTTTAGGTTGGTTTCCTAGGACTTTATCATTAGAGGAGTCCCTTTCATCGAGTGTTTTTTTTTCTCAGGTTATTAATTTGGCCTAACCAACGTTATTAATTTCCCTTGAGTTTTTCACTCCCACAATAAATCCTCCAAAGTGGTGAAAGACGTTCTAATGGTCGAGCCCTATGGTAGCTAGTGTCTAGGAATATTGTAAATGACCATGCTAGACATCTCCTAGAGTCTTGCAGAATTCCGTCGAGTCTAGATAGTTTTTTTTTTTATTTTTTAAAATTGCCTAGTTAATGGTAATTTTAATTAGTTTTTGATAAAAAATGTAAAAACTAGGTCCTTGGGATTTTGATAGGGGTATTTGTGACTCCTACACCCTTGGACCAAGTTTCAACTCAATTGGACAAGTTTTGCTAGGTCATTGTCCATGTGGAGTCAAAGTCAGCCAAAAATCAACAAATAATTGGCTAAATTAAAAAAACCAAAAATTGTAAAATGAGCAAAAAGTTATGAGAGAGAGTAGGAAAGGTTTCCTAACCTTTTTCCTAAGTTGGAAAAGTAATTTTCCACTTAAAAGACCCCCGCTTGCCTAGCCAAAAACTTAAAGTGGTGTTCCCTAGCTAATTGACATGTGGGAATTAAAAAGTTTAAGTGAAAAAAACCATCTAAACCCTAAATTTTCCCTCCTTGGTGTCTAACTAAATGTTTGACCATAAGACAAGGTGTTTTTCCCCTTTTTTCACTCAACCCTCACTCATTTACCAAAACCTTAAAAGAGACTTTTCCTTGACTTTGTCTATTTCTCTTGGATGTGTGACACTTGTAACTCATCCAAGAGGGGTAACTCTTGGCTCCCAAGTATAAATAAAGGCCTCCCCTTCCTCATTTCATATGATCTATTCTCAGTGCAAGGTTACTCTTCTCTCCTTTCTCTCCCACTCTTCTCTGTCATTCTTCTTGCTCTCTCTTTCTTTTCTCAAGCTTGGGCAAGTATTTGTCCTAGCTTGTTTCTAATACAAGAAATCTTTGGAGGATACATGGTGTGAAGAGTCTTCTTGGTGCCATATTGCTTAATGAGGTGATTTTGTTTTAGTTATTTCTTGTTTTCATTTGTTGTAGATTTAGAGTAGGGATCCCAAACAAAGTATTTTGTTTGGGTAGATCTTTTGGTAGTATTATCATAGATCTAGTGAGTATATCTTGTAGATTTAACAAAGTATTTTGTTTTATTACATGAATGTGCTCACCCATTTCTTTTTTCTGTAGCATTTTTTCAAGAAATTTGCAAGTCACCTAAAGGTTTTGAAGATAGATTTCAGATCTGGAAATCTTCCTCATCATCCACATAAAACCTCTAATATTTTTTGTTCTGCTTTTCTGTTCAGATTCCTCTATATTTGGGTGGATTTGTGTTCTGAAATAGACTGAAAAAAAATATATATACTGTTGGTTTTATACTATAAATTTCTGGTTTCCACGAACAAAAATTTTCTGCAGATTTTTTGTCATTTATGCAGCTTTTCCAGCACGTTTTACTTGCTGGTTTTTTGTAGGTTTGTGACAGAAACGTGGAGAGGAACAACCCATTTGGGGCCATTTAAAGTCAAGTAAACTCCTCCCAAGCAAGGTTATTGAATACCCTCTTCTTCTTCTCCTTTCTCAAGTTGTAAGCAAACCCAAGAGAGTCTTTAGGGTTTGCATTTCTCAAACAAATTAAAATTTCTGTGCTTTTAATTTCTAGTTTGCCTACACCTAGGAAAAAGTTTGGCCAAGCCAAACATCCTATATCGTAAGGCTAGGAAATTAGTTTTATTTTCAGCATTGCTTTTTATTTCTAGTTTGCCCCACTTGTCCTTAAGACAAGGTTGTGTGGCTAGGATTAGTTTCCTTTTAAGTTATTTTATTCTTTATTGTTTGCCTACACCTACGAAAGAGTTTGGCCAAGCCAACCATCCTATATTGTAAGGCTAGGAATTTAGTGGTGGTTTATTGTTTCTAGTGCTTGTGTTTCCTGTGATATCTTTAGATCTTAGAAGCTCTTTTCATTTCATTGCTTAAGCCGTGGAGACATAGTAACTTACTTGTGTTTTTTTTAAGCAATTATTTTATTTCCAAGTACTTACTTTGCTTTCAAGTTCAATCACTTAATCTCTTTCAAGTTTAAGCAATTTACTTTACTTGCAAGCACTTAACCCGACTTAACTCAATAATTCTTAAGGCTCAATTTACCTTAGATCCATAGGATTTCAATCTATCTAGTTAATTAGAGCACCTTTAACTGTCTCAACTTTGCCATAAAAAAATGAACCTAAGGAAGAAGCAGGGGGTGCTAGATCAGGGATGATCTCACGACACTAGGTGTCTCCCTTGTGGAGTACTTTTGTTCTCGGATTGACCTGTGGAGCTAGGGTGTGGCCTTGTTTGCCTCACTTCTTGAGCACCCAATAATGTTTTTGGTATAAGCGGGGAGAGTTCTAGGGAAGTCACATAGTTTTAGGATTCACAATTTAACTTAATCAACTTAAACAATCCTAAAACTTAATCCACCTCAACTTGGTATAATTTCTTAATCTTTTGATGGTTTATGCTCTATAATCTTGCAAGCATTTCATTTGAGTTACTTTACATGCAATTTTATTTGAGCACTTGTGGATAATTAACTAGTAGTTGCACATCTCTTGCCCGTGGAGGCTTTTACTTGCTTTATCTTTAACCCCTTGAAGTTGCGCATCTTGTGGAGGCACTTCTTGTTTGGGTTTGTAGTTGTGTTGATGCCATTGAAGACAACCCCTTGAAGTTGCGCATCTTGTGGAGACAATTCATTGTTTGAGTTGTTGGCTTGTTGTGTTGTGGTGATTATCTCTTGAATACTCTTTCCTTTCCCTGCACAAATCAAGTCAAGTTAGTTTTGTTAATGTTTTCTTTCCTTTCTTTTTCATAGTTATATATTGTTGTATCTTTAGTATTCTTTATATTCTTTTGTATCTTTAATATTCTTTATATTCTTGTTGTATCATTTATTTATTCAATTGTTGTGTAAAGTAATTCTTTTGTATTTAATTGTAATCCTTTGTAAAGTTTAATCTCCTTTTGTAACTTAGTTGACCCCTTGCCCAACCTTAGGCACTAGTCTTAGTTGACTTAGGAAAAAAGCTTGCCTTTGCATTGAAATCTTGCATTTGTATTGTTGACTCTCATATAGGCTAGATCTCCCTAGACTTTAACCAATTAAAATTAACTCCTAGACGTAATTTTTTAACTCACAGTAACTAGGGTCTATCGCCCTTGGCTGTTGGGTATGTGTTATATTCTTTGCATGTGTGTGTGTGGGTGCGTCAGATATGACAACTGCGTTTGACGATCCCTTGGTTTTTGCTATTTTTAGCGGTTTTGTAAATTAATCCCAGATTAAGGGATTAGGGTTTTGGTATCTATGGAATACCTAAAAACATTGTATATATTGTATGATGAATGGTGAAATTCAAAATAATGAATATAAGAAAGGTTTTCTCGGTTGAGGGTTTCCGGTATAAAATCTCTGTGTACTCTATGCATGAGCCATTGATTAAATTCTGTTTTGCTTAAGAATCTATATGCATTGCTTTATTTCACA
>ML824945.1:0-20395 GCA_009831015.1 Picea engelmannii
AATTAACCTTTCCATATAAACAAAAAATATTACCAAGAGATTACGTCTAAAACTTACTTTACAAAGTTTGACTTTGGTTAGTTGAATATGTTGAATATTAACAATAAAGACTATTTACCATAATAGTTTTATGGTATTCACATTATTTATACCTTCCCTTGTATGACTAGGTATGATCATACTAACGTGTTATTTGGAAGGAGTCATTTAATGAAACAAATCCTTGAGAATTTCATATAGAAGTGTGTCTATCCATTTGGTCATTCGAGGATTTTGAGACTTCCATTGGTTAAGGTGTTTCTATAGTTAAATTTGGTGGTAAATTTGAATTCACAAATTTCCGAAGTCTTAAGGATTGGAAGAGGCAGGATGACTAAGTAAACTATAGGTATAACCAATATAAATTTTTACATTACCTAATTGACAAGCAATGGACTTTATTTCATTTAAAATGATGTTATTATTGTGGACACGGGTTTTATTTTGTGTAATATGATATTATTCTTATATCATCCATAATTAACTTGATATTAGTAAGTTAAAAATCTTCTCTAAAAAACTTAAAGATAGATCTCCAAAAAAAATGTTTTCATCTACATATTTTGAAAAAGTTTTAAACATGGAACTTAAACATTGCACTTACATATTTTGAAAGAAACCCTTTTTAAATGTACAACATTCCTTATCAAGACTCTATAACTTCAATGTTTAGACAAGATTTCTTCAATCTAATGGACAAAGTGAATACAATTTTTAATCTTGAACATTCGAGCAAGACATGCTTACACAATGTCAAAATACAGAAGCCAATTATCTGGTTTACAAAATCTCTTGAACCATGGAAACTAACTGAGATACATGTGAATTATTGTTCTATAATTAAAAATAAGTTTCAATTTTGTTAGGTTAAACTTGACTTGGTGAAAAAGTCAAAGTTGTTCAGTCAATAATGGTGGTTTCTGGCACATAGGTTTGGTAGCTCGTGGTTTTAGAGCCCATGGATTACATGTAATGAAATCCTTTAAAATGATGGTAATACTCCATTGTAATGGGTCAAGAGTTGAGTGGTGGAGGCTCACTTGGAAGGGGTCATGAGATTATCCCACCACAATTATAGATCTATTTTTGGTGAAATCTATAACAAATGGTAAGTTAAGAGCATGGGTTTGGGCTCAGAGTGTACTAAAGATATATGGATTGGATGCTTGGATCTAATGGATATGTAAAGTGTGGTTGGATCTAAAGATATATGGATTGGATTCTTGGATCTAATGGATATTTCAAGTGTGGTTGGATCTCTTGTCTTGTTGTAGATATACCAATAAGCCACCATCAAGATGTGGAGGTCAAAGAAATGGAAAGACACGAGAATGGCACAATAAGTATCGAGATAGAAACAATGAAAAAATAATAATTAAAATTTTAATGGAGTTGAATGTAAATGGGCATACACATCTCGGGTTTGAAATTTCACCAGTAAAGTCTATATGTAGACCTAGGTGATAAGAAGGAGCATACCAGATTCCATATACTCTGACTTTGAGGGAGGTTTGGTGGCATTTATTCATGTGAAACCCCAAGTCAAATTTAAAGGGGGAATGCTAGGTTAAACTTGACTCGGTGGAAGAGTCAAAGTGGTTTGGCCACATGGTTTTGGTAACCCATGGTTTTAGATCCCGTGGATTACATGTAATGAAATCCTTTAACAGGATATTGATACTCCATTGTAATGGGTCAAGAGTTGAGAAGTAAAGTCTCACTTGGCATGGGCCAAGAGATTGGTCGGCTTGACCAGATTTGGACAAGGGAAATAATAGATTTAATGTTGGATGATTTTTCCAAAATAAATATTATGTGATTTATGTGTTGTTGATATGTTCATATTATTTCTATCAAATTTGAGTACTGACTCGTATATATAGTATCTATAAATAGTAACACATTTTCTCAGTTTGAAGAGTGAGGGAGCATAAGGATAATGGGTGTGTCATCTCCTCCTCATGCAATTGTGGTTCCATTTGTTGTTCACAGCCACATTGATCTCCTGATGCTCCTCACTCATAATATTTTTTTCCATGGTTTCATTGTTATTTCATTGTTATTTCATCAACTCTTAATACAACCATCATCGTATCCATGGCCACGCCAAGTCCATTGACACATCTTCAACTTCGACTATTGAATTAGAAGATATAGTAGCAGGTGGATGATGATGTAATGTGATTTTGAAAATGATAAGGACATTCTCTTGCTACATATTGTTTCCATGCCTTAGTTGCTTTGCTTTTAATGATTTTTATTGGAACTTACAAGTGTGTTAGGAGGAATAAACTTCGTTTTCCATAGTTCAAAATTGGCATTCTCATTGATATGTTTGCTAAAAATTCTTCAATGCCCTTTATGTCTTCATTTGATGGATCCATGGATCCCAATGCATTTGTTGAAAATTTTTGTATGGATGTTTTTCCCTTTTTTCCCTCCTTTTTTAATCTTTACACTTTGGTTTGTGACTTATTTGTAGGGATCCGAGCCTACAACCAAAATTAATGGACATGGAAAAAGAGAAAAAAAATGATAACACATCATACAACTAGAAAGAACGAAATGAGAGTAATGATATCTTTTTACAAGTCTCATGAAGCACCACATGGGCTTCAATATTTAACCAAGAAATATCTTAAGTGTTTTCAAAGCAATGGAAAGCCAAAAGCTTCACAGTCCTCCAAATTGTAAATGCAAAGGGTACATGTTGTCACCACCCAACAATCTCCACCTTGATAATAATTTTCCTGATACCTTTCCGTACGAATCAATAATCACCTTTCATGCAAGCCAAGAGAATCCAAACACCACCATAATGTCTCTAAGAGCACTGGTTATGTGAACATGTCTGCACAGTTTACTCCAGCATGTATGACTCCAGCTCCACTGAATCAATATAACCATAGGCTAAATCACTACAATGTAGGTGATACTAGTGCTTTTAATATACTGAAGCACCCATTTCCATGCTGTTTACTTGGTTTTTCCATGTGTCCACTAACAACACCAACTACATGTGAAATACTTGAACATTCCATCCCAAAAATCAACCTTCGTATCGTATTTTCATAAGGTATACTAGACATATAATCCTCTTCTTCCTTACTATCAAGACATAAAGTTGAAGAAAACTTAAAATGGAAAGCTAAAGTGATATTTACCAGTTTCACAATGTTCATATTGAACCTCATAAGTACCTTCTCCATAGACTTGTGACAACCACAACTTAACATTTTTCCTGTCTCTGTATACTTCTATTCCCAAGTTTTGTTTTTCTTGTCATGGATCCTTCATCTGAAACATATTGGCCAACTGAGCCTTTATATTGTTGACCTCAACCATGTGTTTCTTGCAACAAGCATATCATCAACTTAAAAAAAAGATAATGAATATGCCATAAATACAATGATCATACTCACTCAAGAAACTTTGGTTTACCACGAAGGAATCACACATATCATACCATTGACTGGTTACCTTAGGCCATACAATTATTCCTTGAGTTTTCAAACAAATATTCATTTGTGATCCTGAAAAATTTCTAATTGTTTCATGTACATGTCTCTTCTAATGATGATTTTGTGGACAATAAGATCCCACAATCTACATCCCTTATCTCCATCACTATAACCAACAAATATATACTTCCTTGACCGAATTTAGCCAAGCCAACCAAGTGGGCCTTCACCTCTAACCTACATGATAATTTCAATGGAGTATGCAATCCATGGAATCTAAAAAACCATGGGCTACCATGACTCTTGACCTAACTTCCCCCCTTTTTTCCATGACCCAAAACTAATCAAAATTCAAAGTAAGGGTATCTGGGAATACCGCATACTCCTCTCTATCACCTAGGTTTACGTCTATAATTTATCGATGAAATTTAGAAAAACCCGAGATATGCATGCCTAACCAGGTCTTACAATCATATTCCCATTTACATATAATTAAAAAATATAAACCTCAAACTTTGCATTTGAAAAAAAAACCTTTGCCTTTCCATTTATTTAACCTCCACCTCGTACTTCATGATATTTGCCTCAGGATCATCACCCTAACTTGAAACGGAAGTCCACTCTGTTGATCAAAACCCTAGGCAAACTTCATGCCTTCATTAGGAACCACAAGCTTAACCTCAACAAGATTCTCATGGAGCTCATGAAAACTCTTATTCAAAACATTCTCTATGCATTTTTCCCCGAAACCACGTGCCTTTAAAGGTACTGACCAATTCACCATGGATACATTTCACACGATGGTAAAAAACTTTGGGCACTCATCCTAGTTGTCTCTTTACCATTAAGAATTTCTACGACCTCCATATCTCTGCCCTGTACACCACTTCCACCACTTGTTGGGGTTGCGCCTTTTGTAACATCAATAAGGTGACCCTCTTCTCGAGGCTCATGATTATCTTCCCTACCAATATGGAATGGAATGTCAGGTCCTATGGTCATTTCAAAAACTAACACACATATGGGGAACTATTTTTTGATTGGCTCCAGTATTCTGACGACAATGTCCAGACTGATGTTGGCACTGTGGGAAAGCTTGACTGCACATATCATCATCCCAAAGGGCCCTCTAGTCTTGGTATTAACATCATAAGTCCTAGCGTTGTGTCATTCCATTGGAACCATGATCGACACATAGTTCTTCTCTGCGATGAGAGTTCGAAGCTTCCTCCTACATTTCTCAACAATTTCATGTTCCTCCTCTAACATCCCCAATATAATCCTGATTTTAATTAATGTTTATGTGGATATAATGTGTTCCTATGGCCACAACGATGTAATATGCGAATTGTATTTCTATGTTTTAATAATAGAATGTGATGTCAGTTGCTAAGGGGACATGGACAGATATGGGGGGAAAATTAATCCACAAGAGAGGGGAAGGTTTAGGATAATGTCCAAGAGGGGTCCAAGGGGTAAATTATACCCATCAATATTAATCCAATATATTATCCTAAAATTGCTATTTGTATATGAATCTTTTAATTTTTTATTGAGTTTTCCCAAAGCCAATAATTGAATACATGTAAGAGAGTGGGTGTGAGTGATCAAATCCCAAAGTTATTGAGAACATGGGGGTTGAGTACATTCATCTTGGGGAAGAGTGTGAGTCAAGAAAGGCAATCCAAAGGGAGTTATTCATATCGGTTGGGACAACAAGTTTTACACATTAAGTTTTTGTGCATGAGGAGAAAGGAGAGAGAAAGAAAGAGAGCTTGGAGCTGGAGCATCCATAGAGGGGTGATTATAGATCATGATGGAGCGTATCAGAGCGAATTGGAGATGGATAACTAAATATCTAGGTTGTTATACTTGAAGAGTGAACTCCTGGGATAGTTTCATTGTAACAACAAGTGTTTGTTTTTGGTTTGCTGGCAGTTTTCCTAGTAACAGGCTCCCTGTAGTTCCCAGCTGAGAGATTCCTGGCTACCTTTGTCAGAAAGACCATGATAAATTAATGGGATGCCTGAGGGATTGAGATCAGTGAAGGGGTACATTCCTTGGGTTGGGAAGGTCAAGAGGAAGAGAGCTAGTGGAAAATCAGGACAACTGTAAGAAGATATCAATGGGTTATGAGTTTTATGAGTTGTGAGTGGAGTGTGAGAGACCACCCTCTTTTGTGGATTACTAGCCTCAACTCGTGGGTGATTTGCTGTTGAGATTTGGAACAACAAGTCTATGGTTTGGTGGAACGTCCATCCCAAGTAGTTGGTTGCACAACATATTTCAAAGATAAGTGTTTTATCTCGTTAATGTGTTATGTTTATGTGTATAAATGGTGTGCATGAACTTTGTGTATTTGAGAATAATTTATATGCTTCTTTAATGAAGTTTATTAGCTACATGCATGTCTATTTAGTATGCTATAGATGCATGTAATTAAATGGTACTAATATACAATAGTTATTTCTACCTGTAATTCATAGTTGAAAGCTACATGAAATAAGTTAGTTGTAAAATTATTAAAATAGTTAACAAAAAATTTATTTTTAAGAGTTTTTCACATTGTAATATCCCTCGGTTGGGTTGGGGGACGTTACATTATGGTATCATATCCCTTAGGTTCAAAAATCAATCTTGTATGGGCCAAGATGACCACAAATTGGTCGAATTCGCTGCTACATATTTGTCTATGCGAATGTGGGGGAAAACGAATGAGAATTAAAGTGAAATTCCCCAAATGCGTGAGTGAGATTTGAGTTAAATGCCTCAGGATAGTCAAAGAAATGATCTGAGTCATAAATATGCAGGTTGCAGAGTCAAAATTGACATGGAATGGTCGAATTTCATGTTCTAATGATTGTCGAATCGTAGAAAATACTTTAGTGGATTGACAACCGAGATCATGATTGATCTCGAGATCGACGACCAAGTTTCGCTATGATAAATTTAAAAAAATTGTAATGTTTCATCTTTTTGAAGGGTTGATCAAATCGAGGGATATGATTCATTTTAGGGATTTTTGAAAGGAATCCGATCAATGGTCCATATTAATCAGAGGAATGTTGCAAATTTTCTAAGTGTTTAAGTTCACCAAGAGAAATCGTTGACGGTCGATGGTCGGGTCGACCCAAATGGTGAAGAGTTTTGTTCGAACAAAGGACATCTCTGACCGTTGATGGACGATAGTCATTGTCGGTCGAATCCCATGAAGAATTTTCAATCATCGATGACTGATGGGTTGATGGTCGGATGCTGACCAATTCATAAAAGTGTATCAAATCAAGAAAAAAACGTCGTTGATGGCCAATGAGTCGATGGACGAGTTTCAACTCATTAGGCAGGGTATTTGGGTCATCCAAGATAGTCAGTTGATGGCCAATGGGAGGAAGGAGGGTGATGACATTTCATTCCATGTCAGCATCCATGTATCATGCCACATCACCCAAGTTGACACCTCAGGATGACATGTAATGCCACATCAACACCCACATGTCATGCCACGTCAACATTTGTCACGTTAGCCAATAGAAGTGGCAGATGGTCAATGGGAAGGTTGACCTATTTGGGGAAGTGTTTTCGATAGTATTTTGGGATCGTCGATCACATATGGGTTGATGGTTGGGTATCGACCAAATCAGTGAGGAGTTCCATTCTTCAATGAATACTGTTGACGGTCGAATCGGCCGATTCAGAGTTGTGTACAAATTGATTGTTAGGGGAATGGGTCGATGGACGATGATCATGTTGGTAGATTGGGAAAAGTGTGGTGCACACCCAAGGAGGAATGTCGATCAATGCTTGATGTATCATGGATCAATGAATTAGATCCGATGAGATTTGAGATCAACGGTTCATATTTAAAGGGTTGTTATAGTAGTAAAACAACTAGTTTTATGCAATTTTTTGTGGTTTTTGAAGGTCATTAACTTGTGGGGCATTTTTTAGGCCTTAAACAATGTTTTTAGCCAATAGAAACCCACAAGAATGGGGTGTATCAAGGTATTGTTGGAAATATACCTGAGAGGGGGGGTGAATCAATTATGTATATAAGCTTGAAACTTTTCCTGTTATTTTCTGATTCTTTCTAGATTATTATTTATTGTGTTGTTGATAACTTAACATGCATAGATATACACTATTTGATGAATCACACATAATACATAGAGACACTGATTTTCATGAGGAAACCCATAAGGGTGAAAACCTCTTCTTCTTAGGATGTCAATCAAGCTCCAACTTTCATGTATATCACAGTCTTTGAGCTCCAACTCAAATATGAGGCTACAACCTCTGATAGCAAGATACAACTTGCAAAGAGCACCAACTCTCAGATTTCTCTAACACCAACTAGATGGAAGCACCAAATCCCATGTTTCTCTAGCACCCACTAGATGGAAGCACCAACTCCCAGAATATCTTATAGCACCAACTAGAATTTAGAGGACTACAATCCTCCCTATCACCACCCTACCACCCTTATTGAATCTTACAAAACTTTACTTACTTGTTTTGTCTCTGATATGGTCTGTTACAGCTCCATGTCTCCTCTACCTCTTCCAACTTCTATTACTCCGTTCCTCTTCTATATTCTTCTCTTTCTCCTGCTGCACACTCTGATACCTTTGTTCAACTTCTGTTATTCCTTTATACTCTGTGATGTCTCTGCATGATATACATTTCACCTCTGATCTCCAGTTCAGGTCTTGTACATGGTCACATTTTACCCACATGCATAACTCTCGAAAAAAACACACACACTCTTCTTTGTTCTGCATGTCTTTCTCACCCAAATCCTCTACCAGATCATCATCACAACTCTTCATCTTTTCTAGTGGTTATACTGAATCTGTTCATCATCAATGGCCATTATCCAAAGATGCTTTGGCTTCTCTGGCAGTGGCAACTCTTCGTCTTCTCTATTAGTTACAACCAATTATTTTTGGCTTCTTTGGCTTCTAAGCCCCTTCCTTCACGTGACCATCGACGGTGACCATACGCCTAACCAACAGGTTCTCCATGACTCGCAACTTCAAGAATCTTGGTATGAGACATATTGATTCTCCCAACTCCCGATATCTGAAGTGGAGCCTAGCGATGTGCTATCTCCTCCCTTAACCTTCGCTAATGTGACCATGGTTGTGACCACGTGCCTAACTTCTGAGCGCTTCGCGATCTCGGTATAGCGAGTGCTAGATCCTTCTTTTGATATGACCTTGGGCGATGATCTCACGTGACCACACAATTGCGGGCATGGCCAAAGGAGGTTTGAGGGCAACCCACTTTTCGCCCCACAATTCACTATAGAGCTCCACATACCCCTTTAGAAATATCGTGGTTTTGATTGCAACCCGCTCAAGAAAAATCAAGACCCGAGCATGTTCTGGCCCCGCAATTGAACATGATCATTGATCTCCAATCCCTTGGTGATGCTACTCGATCAACGACTTCTATCTTCCTTCCTTTCCTCCTTCCATGCGTGATCCTTGATCTCCATGATCCATCGACACGTAGTTTCCTTCCAAATCAACGGCTACAATTGATTTCGTGATTGGGGCTTCAGGAGTTTCAACTCTCAAACCTTTCTTTCCTCCGTATGTCAATCTTATGGAGTTTAAAATCCACTGACATGTGTCCCTCTTGGATTAATAGTAGATATCTCCTTTGGGTATCCAAACTCCATAGATTTCAAATATCAACTTCTCGTTTCTTCTGACTGGATATCTTCCGAAATGGAAGATCTGCTGACATTTGTCCTCTTTAATCCAACGACTATCCCCCGCTCCGATACTTCGCCCTTCTACATTCTCATATTTTGTCCCTTCACAACTTCGGCCTTTGATACTTCGTAGATTTTGTCATTTTTTGGTGCTAAAACTCCCGAAGCAAATCTCCCGGAGTGACGTAACATTACACACGTCACATGTTGACTTGGCACGGGTTGAGTGGTTTCCACATGTCACTAGATGACATGGTATGCCACATGTATTTGCTGACATGGTCTGCCACATGTCCTTGCTAATGTGGTCTACCACATGTCCTTGAATCATATAGTTGAGGCTTACTTCAGGTCTTTTCCCGGAGTCCACAGATTTACGCCATGTCTCTTCTGGATCAGACGACCCAGATCCACTTCGGATGATTTGACACTTGAGATTTACTCCGGACAATCTAACATCTGAGATCTATTTTGTATGATTAGAGGATCAAGATTTACTTCGGCTCTCCCAGCTTCAGGGATTCCAAATCTCAAACTAAAACTCTTGAAGTGATTTCTCTGGAGCGTAACCTCCTCACATATTCAGACCCGAAAAAAATGTTGTTTGTTGATAAAGATCTTAGATCAACGACTCAATCTGTCTGCGATGCAATTTTTCCTTGGATTAAATCCAACAGATCTCCATCTTTTATTATCCTATCCTTCCATTTATTTTGATCCGATAGCTGATGGAAATTAGGGTGATCGATATCTTATATCTCATCCCTTGCTTATCCTGTCCTTCCACTTAAATCAATCCGATGGTTGACGGAAATTTGGATGATCGAATTCTCAATCATTTTGCCCTGCTTATCCTATCCTTCCATTAATTCAATCTGATGGTTGCTGGTCCTCTCGATCGGTGATCCAACGACCAATATCTCTCTTCCTCCTGAGCTTTTGATATCTTCGACTTAGAAGGTTTTCTAAGTGTTCATGGGTCTCGACCTTTGCTCCTCTTGTGAGTCTGTCTCTTGGACCTCATATGCACTTCTAGAAACCACTATCTCTTCTGAACTTTCTTGTCTTCTGTGCTCTCAAGGTTTGGTTCACTATTCTTCTTGCCATCAATGGCAATCACATTCATCCTATAAACATGCCAACAATATCCCCCTTTGGCATTGATGTCAACCTTGAAAGGCTGCACTATTTTGCTTAGACCTCCAACTATAGCATACAAACAATACCTTTTTCTCCCCCTTTAACATCAATGTCAAAGAAACCAGAGAGTGACTCTATGCTCCCCCTGATCAGATATATGAGGAGCACTCTCCCCTGATAAGATAGACTATTTAATTTGATAACGGGGTCATGCCCAACTTCTGGCGTAGATACTCAAACTAAGCTTTTGCAAGCGGTTTAGTGAAGATATCAACAATCTGATCTTTGGATGGAATATAATGCAAAGAAACAACAGTGTTGGTCACCTATTCCCTTGAGAAGTGATACTTGATGGGTATATGCTTGGTCTTGGAGTGAAATACAAGATTGCTTGACACACTAATTGCACTAGTATTATCACAATGAATTGGGATCGATGCAATATATTTTACCTCCAATTTTGCAAGTGTTTGAATCATCCACAATACTTGGGTACAACAAGTGGAAGCTACAATTTATTCATATTTTGTAGTTGATAAGGAAATGGAACCTTGCTTCTTTCTCAACCATGCTACAAGGGAATCTCATAAGAAGAATGCAACTCCACTTGTGCTTTTCCTTTCATCCACGCAGTTAGCCCAATCAACATCTGAATAGACTGATAGTTGAAAATTTTGATTCCTAGGATACCATAGGCCATAGTTCATTGTTCCTTTCAAGTATCTGAATATTCTTTTGACAACTCACAAAGGACTCTGTTTAGGTGCAGCCTGATACCTTCTTATCATTCCAATAACATGCATTATGTCTGGATGTTATGTTTTGATGTACAATAGGTTGCCTATCATAGACCTATATGAACTCTGATCAACATTAGGTGAGTCATCATCCTTGCTTAACTTGCATTTAGTGACCATAAGTGTGATCATAGGTATAGAATATTCCATTTGAAACCTTTTCAACATTTCTCTTAGATATTTCTCCTAAGAAAGAAATATTCCTTCAGACCTCTGAGTAATTTGTACACCAAGAAAAAATGACAGTTCCGTTATCATAGACATTTCAAATTCAGACTGCATGGAAGAAGAAAACGATTGTACCAATGAAGCATTATTGCTTCCGAAGATGATGCCATCTACATAGACCAACACAATGAGAAAATAATTACCCTTTGTTTTGATATACATATTGTTGTCAACTGTTCCTCTCTTGAACCCTTTGTCTTGAAGATACTTATCTAGTCTTTAATACCAGGCAGAAGGAGCTTGTTTCAACCCATATAAGGATTTTTTCAGCTTGCAGACAAAGTCAGGGTTATGTGATAGTTGGAAACCCTCTGGTTGTTCCATATAGACTTCTTCTTTTATATCTCCATTTAGAAAAGATGACTTGACATCCATTTGATATACTTTAAACTGTTTATGAAAAGCATAGGCAAGAAACATTCTAATAGCTTCTAATATTGCTATGGGTGCAAATGTTTCATCAAAGTCTAGTCCTTCTATTTGAGCATATCCTTTGCAGACGAATCTAGCTTTATTTATTACAATATTTCCTTTCTCATTCATCTTATTCTTGTAGACCCATTTGGATCCTATTACATTTTTATTTGTTGGCCTAGGAATGAGTTCCCAAGTGACATTCTTTTCAATTTGGTCAAGTTGCTCATTCATTGATTTTAACCAATTTATGTCTTTACTGGCTTCATTAAAGTTCTTGGGTTCCACCATGGATATGAAGGCTATATGTGATTGCTCCGTGTCTTTAATTATCCTTCTCATGGTTTGTACACCTTTGTCTTTCTCACCAATTATCTGACTTTCAGGATGATTCTTTTGAGTAATTCAGAAGGAAGGATTTGATGTTGATTGTTGTCCTGACTCTTCTTGTCTAGGTGTCTCTTCTCCACCTGATTCATCATCTTCTTGTGACTCTTATATTTGTTGTTCTTCATTTTCATTATCCTCATCATCTTTTTCATCTTTCTTAATGCTTATTCTTTGTTGATCGTTTACATGAGCTTCTTCATCAATTCAAACATCAATACAGTCTACTAATTTTGTTAAAGCATATATATCCTTTATTGTTCATTGCATATCCTAAGAAGATACCTTCATCATCTCTACTATCAAATTTTCACAGATGATCATCATTATTCTTTATGTAGCATTTACCTCCAAATACTTTGAAGTGCTTGATTGATGTCGGTCGACCAAACCACAACTCATATGGAGTTTTATCACTGTTCATCCTTAGATGCGCTTTGATTAGAATATGAACAGTCGTGTGAAAAACCTCCACCCATAAGGTTTGTGAAATGTCCCTTTCACTCATCATAGCCCTTTCCATCTACTAAACTGATCTATTTTTGCGTTCTACAACTCCATTTTGTTGAGGAGTACCTGGAATAGTATATTCTCTTTGAATTCAATGTCTGTCACAAAATTCTTTAAAATCTCTTGACATAAATTCTCCTCCCATGTTTGAGTGAATTTCCTTTAACTTCCTTCCTGTCTGATTCTCAACTAATTCCTTAAATTTTTTGAACTTCTCAAATGCATCAGATTTTTCTCTCAAAAAGGCAACCCATGTAAGTGTGGAGAATTCATCAATGACTAGCATAAAGTAACATTCTCCTCTTGTTCCTTCCTTTCATGATGGTCCACACAGATCCATATGAACAATTTCAAGTGGTTTCTCTGAAGATGTTAAACTCTTCGATTTGAATTGAGCACAAGTCATCTTCCCCATTTGACAATATTCACATACATAGTTTTTAGGCTTAGATATTCTTGGAAGGTCTTTCACATCGCCTTCATTATTCAGTTTGACAATATGATCAAAATTCAGGTGTCCAAGCCTTCTGTGCCATAACCAACTTTCATCAAATTTTCTTAAATGACATTTCTCCTTATATTCCTTCAGAACATATACATTATTTTCAGTTCTAACCCATTTTTCAATCAGCTCTCCTGTGTTTACTTTCTTTATTTTACAATTCTTGGCAGTGAAAGTGAATTGAGATCCCTTGTCACATATCTGACTGACACTAAGAAGATTATTATTTAAACCATCAAAAAATAATACATATGAGCTGAGCTTCTTCCATTACTTAAGCTTACTATACCTTTACCTCTGATCTTTCCTGGAGCATCATTTCCAAAGGTCACACTCCCTGACTTATTTTCTTTGAGTAATAGGAGCTTACTTTTGTCACATGTCATATGACTGGGGCATCCCTTGTCAATATACCAAGGGTATTTTCATCTTTGAGCTGACAATACTAATCCACACTTGTTATATTCATTCTTCTTCCAAACCTTGATGTTTTCAGCTATGTGATTTGAATATGGATTATAGTTTTTTAAGCGACAGTCTGCAGCTTTATGTCCATAATTATGGCAGATGTAACATTCTAGTTCATTGAATAAAGGATCATAACACTTTTTATGTTTAATATGCGTCCTTTTCCCAGCCATCACATGATTTGTAGTGTCTATGGTTGTTTGTTACTTGGCTGTCTCATTCTTTGTTGTGGAAGATATTTATTCCTTGGTTGTCTTGATTGCTCATGTCTAAATCTTAAAGAACAATTTACAACTTTGTGGCCAAAGTTAGAGCAATAAAAACAATATCCATAGAAAAAATATTTGTACCTGGAAAATGGTTGTCTTCTTTGAGAACGTCGATTTCTTCCATGCTGATGATTTCCTTGAGCATAGGGTGTATTATTTCTTTGTTCTACAGATTCAGTTTTGGTAGCTTTTCCTTCACTCCTCCTTGGCAGTTGATTCTCTTCCTTTGTTTCTGCAGGTTTGTTGTTGTCAATGGTTGTAGATTTGACAAACTTGATGGATTCTTTGTTGCTTGGCTGACCACTACTTGATCCCTCTTCATAACCCAAACTAGTTTTCAACTTTGAATTCCTTTGATGATTCAGAATGGAGGCTAATCCTTCTGAGGATTTAATACTTATCAGATTCTGATGATATAAGGCCCAAAATTTCTCTAGATCCTTTCTGACAGTCACTACTTCATCTTCCAATTTCTCACCTTTTGTTTCGGCTTCCTTCAATTGTTGTTTGAGGATGTATTCAATCTTCTTAGATTATTCTAACTTAACCTTCACCAAAGCAATTTCTTCAGATGGTTCATTGCATGTTTTCTCATTCCTGAGCAGTAACTATTTTTGTTTTCTTTTCTTTTCTCTGAGTCTATCAATATCTTCCATGGCATTGACAAGTTATCCTTCAAAATGTACTACTGCTTCAAAATCAACAAACTCAATTCCTATATCTTCAGTTTTTATATCTTCTAAATCTATTAGCATGATATCATTTATTTTATCTTCAATAGAAGAGTCACTGCTTTCATCATCTAAGGGATCATCATCATTGTTTACACAAAGGATTTTCTTCTTAAAACTATTCTCTTTATAGACCTTCTTGTGTTTGTGCTTCTCTTCATCGTCATATGTCTGATCCTTTCTTTTGTGAGGACACTTAGATGAAAAATGACCTATCTTACCACAGTTGAAAATTTTGAAGGGTAGTTTACCTTTGTATTTTCCTGATCCTTTCTTCAGTCTTCTCACAAAATTTGCTTCAATCTCATCTATATCGGAGTCTGTTTTTTTCTCTACTTTAAAATATGCCTCTCTTGTAGTGGATTTACCTTTGGTGATTCTCATTTCATAAGTAGTTGGGTTCCAAGAAGTTGATCTAGTGTCAATGTTTTGAGATCAACTATTTCCTCTTTAGCAGAGACCTTTGAGTTAAATCTTTCAAGAAGAGATCTTAATATTTTTTGGACTAGAAAATATTCATCTAGCATTTCACCTAGGCCTTTCACAGTGTTGACAAGTTGTTCTATATGTAAGAAGTACTTGTTGATAGTTTCATGTTCATCCATCTTTAACTGCTCAAATTTCAATCTGTGAGTTTGAAGTTTTGTGTCTTTCACCTTTTCATTACCTTCATAACTACTTATTAGCTTGTCCCACATAAATTTTGTTGAATCATAGTGCATGAATTTGAAAAAATTGGCTTCAGAAAGTCCACTGAGGCTGGAATTCATTGCTTTTGCATTCAAGCTAAACTCCATTTTATCATCTTTTGAGGCCAATATTACATGCTTCACATATCCTGTTTCAACGACATCCCAAACATCAGCACTCAAATACATTAAATGTGTTCTCATTCTTATTTTCTAGAAGGCAAAGTTTGTCCCATCAAACATAGGGAGTCTATTAGTTGAACTTCCATCATGAATAGTCATGTTCAAGCTTATGGATCTACCTTTGATCAAAGGCACCGACTTTGATACCAATGGTTGGAAATATAACTGAGAGGGGGGGGGTGAATCAGTTATGTATATAATCTTGAAATGTTTCCTGTTATTTTTTTATTCTTTCTATATTATTATTTACTGTGTTGCTGATAACTTATCATGCATAGATATACAATATTTTATCAATCACACAGAATACATAGAGACACTGATTTTCATGAGGAAACCCATAAGGGTGAAAACCTATTCTTCTTAGGATGTCAATCAAGCTCCAACTTTCATGTACATTGCAGTGTTTGAGCTCCAACTCAAATATGAGGCTACAAAATATGATAGCAAGCTACAACTTGCAGAGAGCACCAACTCTCATATTTCTCTAGCACCAACTATATGGATGTACCAACTCCCAGGTTTCTCTAGCACCCACTAGATGGAAGCACCAACTCCCAAAATATATTCTAGCACCAACTAGAATTTAGAGGACTGCAATCCTCCCTAGAACCACCCTACCACCCTAATTGAATCTTACAAAACTTTACTTACCTGCTATGTCTCTAATATGATTTGTTTTAGCCCCATGTCTCCTCTGCCTCTTCCAGCTTCTATTAGTTTGTTCCGCTTCTATATTCTTCTCTTTCTCCTATTGTGCACTCTGATACCTCTTTTCAACTTCTCTTCTTCCTTTATACTTTGTGTTATCTCTGCATGCTATACGCTGCACCTTTGATCTCCAGTTCAAGTCTTGTACACGGTCACATTCTACCCACATGCATATATCTCAAAAAAAACACACACACTCTTTTTTGTTCTGCATGTCTTTCTCACCCAAATCCTCTGCCAGATCATCATCACAACTCTTCATCTTCTCTGGTGGTTATACTAAATTTGTTCATCATTAGTGGTCATTATCCAAAGATTCTTTTGTTTCTCTAGCAGTCGCAACTCTTCATCTTCTATGTCAGTTACAACCAGTCATTTTTGGCTTCTTTGGCTTCTAAGCCCCTTCCTTTATGTGACCATTGACGGTGACCATACGCTTAAACAACAGGCGCTTCGTGACTCGTGACTTCAAGAATATTGGTATGAGACATCTCGATTATCCCAACTCATGATATCCAAAGTGGAGCCTAGCGATGTGCTAGCTCCTCCCTTAACCTTCGATGATGTGACCATGGTTGTGACCACATGCCTAACTTCCGAGCGCTTCGTGATCTCGGTCTAGCGAGTGATAGCTCCTTCTTTCAATATGACCTTGGGTGATGATCTCACATGACCACACAATTGTGAGCGTGACCAAAGGCGGTTTGAGGGAAACCTTCTTTTCGCCATGCAATTCACTACAAAGCTCCATGTATTCCTTTTGCGATACCGTGGTTTTGATTGTGGTCCGTTCAAGAAAAATTAATACCCGAGCATGTTTTGGCCTCGCAATTGAGCATGATCGTTGATCTCCAATCCCTTGGCGATGCTACTCGATCAACGACTTCTATCTGCCTTTCTTTCCTCCTTCCACATGCGATCCTAGATCTCCACGATCCATCGACACGTAGCTTCCTTCCAAATCAACAACTATGATTGATTTCGTGATCCGAGATTCAGGAGTTTCAACTCTCAAACCCTGCTTTCCTCTGTACGTCAATATTCTAGAGTTGAAAATCCACTGACACGTATCCCTCTCAGATTAATGGTCAATTTATCCTTCGGGTCTCCAGACTCCGGAGATTTCAAATCTCAACTTCGTGTTTCTTCTGACTGGATATATTCTGAAATGGAAGATCTGCTAACATCTATCCTCTTTAATCCAACGACTATCCTCTACTTTGGGACTTCTCCCTTCGACATTTTCAGATTTTGTCCCTTAGCAACTTCGGCCTTCAGGACTTCATAGATTTTGGCATTTGTTGGTATTAAAAATACTAAAGCAAATCTCTCAGAGTGACACAACATTACACACATCACCCGTTGACTTGGCACGGTCCGAGTGGTTTCCACGTGTCACTCGCTGATGTGGTCTGCCACATGTCCTTACTGACGTGATCTACCACATTTCCTTGCTAACTTGGTTTGCCACATGTCCTTGTTGATGTGGTATTCCACATGTCCTTGAATCATACGGTTGAGGCTTACTTCGGGTGTTTACCCGTAGTCCATAGATTTACGCCATGTCTCTTATGGATCAGATGACCCAGATCCACTTCGGATGATCCGACGCTTGAGATTTACTACAGATGATCTGACGTCTAAGATCTATTTCAGATGATCGAACGATCAGGATTTACATCGGCTCTCCAGGCTTCGGGGATTTCAAATATCAAACTGAAACTCTCGAAGTGATTTCTCTGGAGCATAACCTCCTCACATCTTTAGACCCAAAATGAATGTTGTTCGTTGATCAAGATCTTAGATCAACGACTCGATCTGTCTGTGATGCAGCTTTGCCTTGGATTAAATCCAACAACTCTCCATCTTTTCTTATCCTATCCTTCCATTTATTTCAATCCGACGACTGAAAAATATTTGGGTGATCGAGAGCTCAGATCTCAGCCCTTGCTTATCCTATCTTTCCACTTAGATCAATCCGATGACAGACAAAAATTCGGATGATCGAATTCTCAATCGTTTTTCCCCGCTTATCCTATCCTTCCATTAATTCAATCTGACGGTTGTTGGTCCTCTAGATCAGTGATCCAACGACCACTATCTCTCCTCCTCTTGATCTTTTTATCTCTATGCCTTAAAATTTTTTCTAAGTGTTCACGGGTCTCGACCTTTTCTCCTCCTGTGAGTCCATCTCTTGGACCTCGTCTGCACTTCTGGAAACCGTTATCTCTTCTGATCTTTCTCGTCTTATTTTCTCTCAAGGTTTGGTTCACTGTTGTTCTTTCCATCAATGAAAATAACATTTTTCCTGTAAACATGCCAAAAATCTCCCCCTTTGGCATTGATTCAAACCCTTAAAGGCTTCACTATTCTTCTTAGACCTCTAACTGTAGAATATAGACAACACCTTTTTATCCCCCTTTGACATCAATGTTAAAGAAAATAGAGAGTGACTCTGTGCTCCCCCTAACAAAATATATGAGGAACACTCTCCCCCTGATCAAATAGACTATTTAGCTTGATAACAGGGTCACACCCAACTTTTGGCGTAGATACTCAAACTGATAGTTTGCAAGCAGTTTAGTGAATATATCAACAATCTAATCTTTGGATCGAATATAATGCAAATAAACAATAGTGTTGGTCACATGTTCCCTCAAGAAGTGATACTTGATGGGTATATGCTTGGTCTTGGAGTGAAATACATGATTCTTTGACACACTAATTGCACTAGTATTATCACAATGAATTGGGACTGGTGCAATATATTTTACCTCCAAGTCTGCAAGTGTCTGAATCATCCACAATACTTGGGTACAACAAGTGGCAGTTGCAATGTATTCAACTTCTATAGTTGATAAGGAAATGGAACCTTGCTTCTTTCTCAACCATGCTACAATGGAATCTCCTAAGAAGAATGCACCTCCACTCGTGCTTTTCTTTTCATCCACATAGTTAGCCTAATCAACATCTAAATAGACTAATAGTTGAAAATTTTGATTCCTAGGATACCATAGGCCATAGTTCATTGTTCCTTTCAAGTATCTGAATATTCTTTTGACAGCTAACAAATGACTTTGTTTAGGGGCATTCTAATACCTTCCTACCATTCCAACAACATGCATTATGTCTGGATGGGATGTTGTGATGTACAATAGGTTGCCTATCATAGACCTATATGAACTCTGATCAACATCAGGTGAGTCATCATCCTTGCTTAACCTGCAAACAGTGACCATAGGTGTGCTCATAGGTGTAGAATCTTCCATTTGAAACCTTTTCAATATTTCTCTTAGATATTTCTCCTGAGAAATAAATATTCCTTCAAACCTCTGAGTAATTTGCAGACTAAGAAAAAATGGCAGTTCCCCTATCATAGACATTTCAAATTCAGACTGCATGGCAGAAGCAAACCATTGTACCAATGAAGCATTATTGCTTCTGAAGATGATTTCATCTACATAGACCAACACAATGAGAAAATCATTACCCTTTGTTTTAATATATAGAATGTTGTCAACTATTCCTCTCTTGAACCCTTTGTCTTGAAGATACTTATCCAGTTTGTAATATCGGGCACGAGGAGATTGTTTCAACCCATATAAGGATTTTTTCAACTTGCAGACAAAGTTAGGGTTATCTGACAGTTGGAAACCATGTGGTTGTTCCATATAGACTTCTTCTTTTATATCCTCATTTAGAAAAGATGACTTCACATCCATTTGATAGACTTTAAATTGTTTATGACAAGCATAGGCAAGAAACATTCTAATAACTTGTAATCTTGCTACGGGTGCAAATGTTTCATCAAAGTCCAGTCCTTATTGTTGCACCTCTTTCATCACCTTGGTGAGAAAATAAGAGGTGCTTGCAAGCTCAGTTGGGTCTGCTGAGCAGGACAGCTGTAGAGAAAAGAGTTAGGGAAAGAAAACAAAATCTATAATTAAGAATTAGACTAATAGATGCAATAAAAATTAAAATCATGAGCATAGGGACATAGAAATAAAAATAACAAAAATATCCATGTCACCAATGTTTGAGGCTGATCTATTGATGAAAACAAAGCACAAAGAAGAAAGGGGACTATGAGTCCCTTCTTCCTCCAAGGGAAGGCTCTTGGACCCTCACTAGCTAGCTCTTCTTACAA